>JASDQU010508810.1:29429-40823 GCA_032191745.1 Picea mariana | reverse complement strand
CATGGTGCATCATCACCCAAATGAACCTGTCCAAAATCACCTTGAACATAATCTAGAAAATGTTCCCTATGGGGTGTGGCATGACATGAAGCCCCTGAATATACTACCCAAGACTCAGAAATATTATCTACAGAAAGAATCAAAGCATCTTGTAACACATCACCTGTTACATTTGCTTCCTTATTTCTCTCCTGCTATCCATCTCTTTGTTTTTTTGGAGCTCTACAGTCTTTCTTTAGATGTCCTTTCTTCCCACAATTCCAGCACTCTATCTTTCCAAGTCTGGATTTGGATCTTCCCTTCCTATAATTCCCACAGTTCCTGAAACCCTTTCCTCTATCCTTTTGTATTCCCCTGTTCTCCATGTTCAATGCATTTCCTGATGTCTCACCTGTGCTTTTTCGTCACATTTCCTCACTAAGGATAACACCAAAAACAACATCAAATTTTAAAGTATTTGAACCAGAGACAAAGTTACTTACAACCATGACCAAGCCATTCCAGCTTTCTGGCAATGAGCACAAGATTAAAAGAGCCCTAACGTCATCATCAAAGTCCACTTTTATAGAACTTAGTTGATTATTAACCGTATTAAATTCATTTAAATGATCTACAACAAACCCACCTTCTAACATCTTCATATTAAACATTCTCTTCATTAGAAATATCTTATTGGACGCCAGGGGTTTTTCATACAATTTGGCCAATGTGTCCATCAAACCCTTCATTGTCTTTTCTTTAGAAATATTGAAAGCCACCAATGCTACCAGGCTCAGCCGTATCATTCCTAGAGCCTTTCTGTCAAGAATCTCCCATTCTTTGTCCTTCATAGCCACTGGCTTCTTTGCTATTACGCCCAATGGTAGGAATAGATCCTTATGATATAAGTAGTCTTCCATCTGCATCTTCCATAACTGGTAGTTTTTCCCATTAAATTTCTCAACCCTAAACTTTCCATATTCCGACATTGCTCCCACTCGAACCAGGAAACCTCTATTGTTGCGAGTTACCTTTCACTCTAATACCAGTTGTTAGAAAAACAAGACCGCAGAGAAATAAAATAAAACAAATGCAGAAACAAAACACAGAAGATAGATAATACAAGAGAGACACAGATTTACGTGGTTCACCTAGTGTGGGCTATGTCCACTAGAGAAATTGCCAGGTCCTTCCTTTATTATTATCCAACAAATGAAGGGATACAACCTACAACAAAACCCACTATAACTTCCTCTTCTTTCTCTCATAGTCTCCTCTCTCAGAATACAATACTCGCCATCAACCATAGCCACAATACATTTCCCTCATAAAAGAGGGTTGCCTTCTAGGGAAAAAAACCCTAACATAATATCTATCGTTAGGTCTGTGACCTTATAATGAACAGTTCAGATTTACAATGAAATTACAATATACATTTACAAGGCAATTTTTCCTTTGGGGGCTTCTCCCTTGAACCCCCATTGGGGGCCCTCCTACCCCCAGCTGGGGGGATAGCCCCCTCGGACCCCACAGAGGGGGTACCCCCCCTCTGCACTCCCCCACGTGCATCGTGGAAGAGTGTACATACTTCTAGGGTGTAAATACTTCATGGGGTATAAACAAGGCTAAAAGCAAAAGACCTTTGAATCAGGAAGATAATTAGTCTCCACAACCAACAATAAAGCCATACAATTGTGATATCGATGCATTAAAACCAAATCATCGATTGTAGCAATTAGAAGTTTATTTCAACGTTCACCATATAAATGAAGAACAAAAGATATCATTTTATAGACTGAAGTTAGAGGGACATGCTTAGGTTGATATGAGGAAAATCAATCAGGTGAACTTCAACCTATTTAAAAATCCCGTAAACTTTGACCTTCTTGGAATCAATACCACAAACATTTCCATCAGGTCGGGTTGTCTTCAAATTGAGTTGTTCCATCTCTTTCAAGGACATCACATTTGTTGAGGCTTAAGAGTCCAACATACAATTGTTCAAACGAATACCATTTATCCCCAAATAAAGGTAGAAAGGAGGGTTGTTATCCTTCTGTCAATCAAGATACATGGTATTCAATATTATTGGAGGGTCCTCCTTTTCGGTTGGTACTTTCAATAACTTCAAAACTTCTTTCCTTGCAGATGGGATATTTCACATATACATCACAAGGACTATCATATTCGACTTCCCAAACATGACAAGTACATATATATTCAATTGAATATCCTCTTATTTTGAAGTTGGTTTTGGAAGAAATTCACGGACTGGAGGTGGTGGGACCACCTTCTCTGTAGATGGAAGAGGAACTTCCACCAACGGCTAAATCGGAGTGGAAGTTTGTAGCAGAGGAATTGAATCCCTGTTTCCTCTTGTGTACATCAAAAATTGATTTTTTCTCAATTCCTTTCTCTGATACTCTTTTAACTTATTTAACACTCTGAATCGTCCTTCTCTAGCTCTTGTTTTTCTGAATTCATCAATTTGTTGCTAATTAATATCTTTTTCTTGGAAGTTACAAATAATTTCCATGAATTTTATACCATCAGAGGAGTCTTCATCATGTTGGGGACACTCATCCTCTCGATGCGGTTATTGGCAAGGAGAACACTATAGTGTTTCCTCTATGTTGACCATTCCAACCAGGTTCAATGTGTCAGGAGATTTTTCCTCTTGTTGAGGCTTTGCCCTCCAACCTGTGGCATCCCTCTATTGTCTATTAAATTGAGGTCTAAGGGAATACTGATTTATTTCCATAGTGGTTAATTGTCCCATGATATGATTCTAATATTGGACAAACTAAGTACTCATTTGCTCTATCTTTTGATTCAAGAGAGCAATTAGATCTGGTGTATTTCTACTGGAAGATTTGGTATTTTCTTATGTCTTGGCACAAGGATACTGAAAAGGGTCAACCTTTGAGTCAATAAGGTTCTCTTAAATCTGTGTGCTATACTCTTTGGCTTGTTCCAAACTAGTGGGATTCTTATCCTTCAAGATGAAACAAAATTTCCCATCAAAATCATTCATATAAAGGAGACGAAAAACTACATCTTGAGGACATAGATCCATCAAGATTTAGTTGTACAATCTATCAAACTTGTTGTCAAATTCAATTATTGTCTCATTCTCTTTATTCTTTATCTAATTGATCTGAGCTACAATCATTTTGTTATCCTTGTTTTTTTCCATATGTTCTTGAACAACTTAGCGAAATATTCATAATATGATACATGATTATTAGGAAGGCCCCTGAACCATCTTTAGCCATCTTCAGTCATTGATGAAGCCAAAAACCTCATTGATACATCTTCATGTTCTACTTCTACATTTTCCATATCTCGTCCCATGGCATAGAGATGATCCTTAGTCGTGATCACATTATTCCCCGAGAACTTTGGAAACCATTTGTGAGAGTCTTTTGGCATGGTATTGGGATATCCAAAGATGGTGGCCATGTTTAAGGTTTTGTAGAAGTCCTTTCCCCAAGGGAAGGTAACCTTCGAATAGGGTTTTGGAAATGAGAGGTTTTAGAGGAGGCCTTCTTCGGTAAACTTTAGAAGGCTTGAATCTTCCGAGGTGAAAATCCTTATTGGAAGGTGGATTCTACGATGGTGGAGTCGCAAGATGACATTCAAGAAGAGATCATCGATGGTACAAAGGGAACATCCTTCAAGTGTAGTCTCCAGGAAAGATAGGGGTAAAGGATTTGGGATGAAATCTTGCCAAAGTGTTATTAGGGCATGAAAGAGGATTCAAAATCCTCCCCGGAAACAATGCCAAAATGTTATTGCACAAACTGTAGTTTGGGAAAATCCTGATCCAATCCACGATATGGTGATAACTATGGGAGATTTTACCCACTGTCACCTTAGATAAACCCTCCCCTCACTTTAGTGAAGGACAAATACAACACAAGGGGTGAATATCGGGTGACCCTAGGGGAAAATGAGATGGAAAGTGAGTTTATGGAGCTGATACACCTATAGGTCAAACTACTAAGTGGATGATTGCCTGGAAAAAAGTCTCAAAGATGGTTAATAATTTCTAAGTGCTTAAGTACCTACGGGAGATAGTTGTACCTTCCCGAGACACAATAAGAGACAAGTATACAAGCTCAAACATTAACTAGACAAGAAAGTTAAGCCTACTTTCCAAACTAAAATAGTACACAAGATTATATATCAGAAATGAATAAATCTAATTACTACATATTTAACCACTCAAAGCATCGAAGATTTATTGAGAGATGAAGCACAAAACATGTAGATTAATTCCCAATACTCTAGCATAAAATTTAGTGGTGTTAGAGGGTTGTTGTATGAATTTTTCAGAGTATGTTTGCAACATCCAAATTTCTGTAGCAAATATTTTCTACAAAAGCAAGTTTCAACCACAACCACTAAAATAAGCAAGTAATCCAACAAAAATTTCACCAATTAGCAGTAGAAAGACAGTGATGGGTTACTAGAAAATTTGTACAGCGGAAATCCAAGTTAAATTCAAAGACATATAGAGTGATTCTTTTTATTCCTAAAGGCCATAGCTTTAATTTATGACAGCAATAATATATCCTTGGAAAAATAATATGTCCTAGTGGCTCAAGCAATCTATTAGAGCAAAGAATTGATTCCACTTCAAACAATTTGAAAATCTCGTAAAATCACATTACCCAATGCAAGCAATTTTATTTCTCCATTGAAAAATATATATTAGTGCCTTTAAAATATTGGGTAAATGGAGTCTTGGATGAGAGAGTTAGATCCAAAATATTGCTAGGGTTGTAAGCCCTTTTACTCCCTAGGGCATGAAAACCAAACTTAGGTAAATCTAGGAGGGTGTGCACCCTTGTACTCCTCCTAGAAACCTTGGTTAAAATGAATTGTCAACTAGCAATGAGATGAAATTTTAGAGGAGGGTGTATGCACTTATACTCCTTCTAGGGTTTCAAGCAATAAAACTATGAAACAAGCAAGAAGCACTAACAAATTGCAGATTTTTCTTACCAATTCCAAGAGAGATGCAATATAAACCCTATTTCACCAAGTAAATTCCACCAAAAGGCAAGAGAGTAAGACTAAAATAGGTGGGCACCACCTTATCTCAACAATATACTAAGAGAGATCACCAAAATACATTTACACAAGATACATATATCCAATTTTCCCAATGAGGGTGCAAATTTCAGCCAAGTATCTTCTTCAAGATGGTAGAGCTATGATAAAATGAAAAGGAGATGATCCTTATTTATACAAATCTTCTAAAAAGTGTTTGTCCACTTAAATTTAGTGGAAAACACAAAGTAAGGGGTTGGCCACCCTTACTTTTCCCCTTTACAACATAATTTTCAATTTGCACATAATAAAAACCCTAAAATATAACATCATCTCCTTCATGAGTGACATTTTGGCAATTTGGTCAAGTTATTGGGGATGAAGGAGATAGTGCTAGGCCTCCAAAGGCCATTTTTCCTCATTCCAATGTCTCCTCCTCACTATAAGGTAATTTCTCATCAAATTTTCCAAGTGTCCATCATCACCACCAAAACCCTAGCCCTAGGGTGACGTTAAGCCCTCCAAATGTCATGTTTTGACCCCCAAAGGAAAAACATTGGGCTTGTAGGGGATAGGTGAGGTCATCCAAGGTGTCTCTCAAGACTCCAAAGGCTACCATCATCATCCGGTGTGTGGGACATGGTATCCAATATGTGGGATTCATGCCCCAAGTAAGCCCAAGCTAGGATTGTTACTCCAAAATTGTCCACCAAGCAAGGTCATGCAAAGACAATGAATATGCCCTCCAAGGATCTCAAGTCAAACGTATCATGATAAGTAAATCAAATCAATAAAAGAGTCACCTAAGCATGTGCATCAAAAACTGCCTCATCAAATTAAACAAGTGCTCAAATACCCTATGCAACTTGCCAAGTTTAGGTATGGGATGGTTAACAAAGTGACCTATTGGGTGAATCATCCCCTAAGTAAAGGAGTGTTTCCCATGTGGACCCCCCTCTAAGCCATGTGGATAATATGAATTGGATGGGGGAGAGACTTTTTGGCATGGAGTTCATGACATACAAGGGATCATAGTATTTCATTTATGGGTGACTTTGTAGAGGGTTTATTGCACCTTCATTTTCAATGCATCTTCTTTCCTGGCTTAATTAATGCCATTAATTAATAAAGGTCCAGAACAACTGGGTAATCCCTATGGGGTAACATATATCTTCAAGGATAGTACCATAGTGTCACTTGAAGGGAGAGGTACAAAGAGTGCCATGGGGGTAAATTCTAGCTTGTAACACACTTGTATAGATCCCTCAACAAGTGGGACATTTATATATATGTGCTTTCTTTTGCGAGTCTTTGAATTTTTAGGAGAAAAATTTCATTGTTCTCAAGACCTATTTGGGCGAGCATATGGAAGTTTATGATTTAGATTTTATCTTTTTCCAACTACATTCCCTCTATGCCTTCAACCCCTTCTTCCCGTGAAATGAGGGATAGTCCCTTCTTGGGTCAGTACACCCAAAAACACCAAAAGATAAGGAGGCGAGGGGATGAACTGTGGAAAGTGATAAGAATGATTGAGAATGGAATGATGAATTGTCAAGGGGACCTCCCAGTAACAAACCCATCCCTAAGGGTGACCACTTACTAGGGCACAATGTCAACCACCAAGGTGAAACAAGGCAAAGAGAATGACTTCCAAGCAGGCATTACATAATCAAAAGCACATTTAAATACAACATAATCAAATGCCTCAAATATTGAAATGGAAATCACCATAATACTTGGCTTGTACCTCATAGAGAAATACCCAATGTCTTCCAGAAGAAATCTAATGTGGAGGATACCATCATGATGAATTTGAGATCTATGGTGGTAAGGCGAGCCTCTGCTTGTGAAAGTGGATGTTGTCATCAATATGTCTCTCAATACTCCATTTCTTCAACCTTAGGACATTGATACATCATCTCCTTAGTTATCCCTAGGAAATGGGAATAAAAGTGCCTAACTTCCCATGTTTTGTAGGTTTGCAAGGTAGTGGAGGAGACACGAGGGTCTTGTGTAGGCCATGGACATAGGAGGAGGGTTGAGTACCCAATATGTTGTGTCAAGGGCATTTGAGAGGGTTGTGAGTCCCATCTGTTGAGCAGAGAAGGTTAAGAGAGGGTTGTGAGGCATGTTATTAGCTTTGGATATTTAGTAGTGACCAAAGTATTGGCATGTGTGGTTTGGAGAGATCGACATCATATATTGGAGAATCTATGGCATTATTCTAGGTTTTGTTTGAGTATTGTGTGTTGCTAATTTATAGTAGCTGCTAAAACAACCATTAGAGTTCTATATTGTGGTGTTCTAGATTCTATTCATAATAAAAATTCCATGATTCCTTCTCTGTTTTATGTGTTCTTTGGAATATTTGCAATATGTTTGACATAAGTATTTATTTATCATGTAACGCAAATTGTTTGTGGAAAGTCAAAAACCAAGTTTTATCCTTAAACATATGTAATGCAAACTAATTAAGAAAATCACACAACCAAAAATAATATAACTTGCACAATGGAGTGTTATTATCCCATCCTATCGCTATCGAGGATATTATAGTGGTATCAGAGCTGGAGATCTTTCCATCCTGAGGGGAAACAGTGGGATGGAAATCAGATTGTGTACATACAAGTGTAAGAAAGGATGGTAGTATGGTTTGAACTCATGTGGTTAAGTGAGATGGAGAAATATCCAAAGCCTGTGGCTGAAATATCGAGGAGGCTAGAAATAATTAAAAATATACCTTACCACTACTAGGAGTATGTATCATTGGGTGAGGATATTTGTGCAGCGTTTCCCTTTAAAATCTATTTAACCCTCAAGTATGGGTGTTGGGCCAAGAATGTGTACGAAGATTCATTTAAAGGAACATGGAAAAAATTAAATAAAAATGAGCATGAAGGATAGGTTGAGGAGCATGCATCTAGCCATGTTGAGGATATGTGCATAGAGGAATATTGAAAAACATCACGTGATACACCATTGGAGACAACGAATGAGGATGATGACAAAAGTGTGTTGGATGGATATGAATTTGATGAAGAGGATGTGCAAGAACCTAACCATGATGTAGATTCACTACCTTATGACATGTATGATGATGCAACCACAATTGTACCAGAACATGAAAAAGGTTCGGAGCCATGCAACGAAGAGGTTGATTTGGTGGACAAGAAAAAATGAAAAATATTGTATGAGGAGGATAGTCCACATGAGTCCCATCATTGCATAATATCATCCAGTGATTCAGTTGGTCCCTTCCATGACATCCCAAGCCATGTTAATGAAATGATGTTGCGTGAATTGGAGAACTGATTATTGGTCATAGAGGAAAAAATTGTGCAAATGTTGATGAGGTCAAATGGTGCTCATAATTTTATTGAATACCTTATGTGGAAAACACAGTTGGAGGAGAGATAAAGGGGAGTTGAAGGTGGGGTCACTAGTACCCAATTACGCATCATCAAATAAGCATTAGAGAAGATGAAATATGAGTACTTGTAGTTGTTCATGGATAGGTATCTTTCTCTCAATTGCGTCGAGGACAAGGAAAGGGAGGTTGAGGAGCTTTGTTACCAACTAAGTTTGAAACACTCTCCATAATTGATAGTAGGAGAGACTCCATCTTTTTTTGAATCCATGACACATGATGGCATGACTAGAACTCGTGATTCAAGGAAGGATCCTCTCATGATGATCCCACACGAGGAGCATTCTGAGTTGCATGTGCTTGAGAAGATGTTTGATGCAAAGGGTTTTGACCATGTGCCTATTTTTCATTATGGGAATCATCAGCCACTTCCATTGGAGATCCCACTAAAGGCTCAAGGATTATATATGGAGGAGATAGTTGAGCACATTTCTTGTGAACTAGGCCATAAAGAAGTATATGCATCCATGGATTGGGTGGACAGATATTTGATAGACATGGGCATGCTCTAGGGAACAAGTTGAGGTGGCATTATTATAATGATTGATACAGTAGCACCTATAGGATAAAGGATGGTACAAGAAGATTTAGTGATCGACAATAGTGTACAGGGGTATCCATTAGCATGTGGGAGTGCACATTGGTGTTGTGGGGTGCTTCCTCCAGGGAAACCTCCCAATAGAGTTTTTGAGCACACCATTGAGTTGAGGTTTCCCAGGATCAATGAGTGGATGGGTGAGCCTCAAGTAGCAACATATCCCTTAATGATAGACCTTCATCTGGGATATCATCAGAAAAGGGTGAGGGAATATGATAGGCACAAGTTTTCTTCCATAATTCATTATGATCTCTTGTGATACCTCTAGGATTGACCAACACACTATTCATTTCCCACTCTTGAAGATAGTGGCAGCGATATATATTGTTGTTATTTGATGCCCTCCTTATATACAATAGGACACAGGAGGATGAGATGGGTGGAATTATGTCCCTGAAAGAGGATTTTCATTGGGTCCATGTGACCAGTGCACAAAATGCACAAGAGGAGATCCAGACACTGTTGGATCAGTTCATAGGGATTTTAGCAAGAATTGGGTGTGGCAGAATTCCAATTTGTTGGGATCCTAGCATTATTTGGAGTGATAGGATACTTCAGATGATGAGGATGATCAATAGGATCGTGTCAGTTATTGGACTGCATCATTATGGGGATGTTGTGAGAGGAGTTGTTAAGCTTTGGTGAGATAGGTTTCCCCTCATGATACCTAGGATCGATTCAATCCGTAAGTTGGAAGACTTTGACTTCACTAGGATATTTTGGCAAAACATGATCCAAGAGAATAGAGTGTCATCTGAGCATGGTGATCATATGACCATGATTAGAGGCATTCAATGGAAGCATGATATTTCCTCTCATATATTATCTTTGAATCTTGATACTACAGTGTTTGACAACTCGACAACCGATATAGATGAGATGGTCAGTTTTCTCTTTCTGAAGTTTACTTTTGGGATACTTAGGATTGATTGCTTGGGGGAGTGGTCTTTTGAGGAGTTATTTGATTCTATGCATCTTATGATTGCTTGGATTATCAAAGGTTGTCTAGGGGATTCTTGTGTTAGCACCTTGTAGATGAATGCTATGAGTAGAGGATGTTTCATGTCATATAGGAAGTGGTTCACAGGGAGGAACTTTGTGGAAAATAAAGGGAAGTGGATGACTTGTCAGCAAATCCAGCTGGGGCACACTCATCTAGTAGTGTTGATGAATTCATTTCCCATTTCAAAGAAAGAGTGGGAGAGTAGGTTGATAAATTGCATCACAGGTGCGTTGAGGGCACATTGAACATATAGTATGTATGCATCGATTGACCAGTTCACACACATTCTAGTGATTTCTTTGGAGATGACAGAGTTATCCAGTGGGTAGATGCTTAAATTCCATGAGAAGCTCAGAGTCGTTACCAAAAACTGAGACAAACTTCCTTTTTCGATATTCAAGATCAAGTATGGTAGTGGATTTACAAACTATGACTTCACCTAGATGTTGATGCAGGCCACCATTTTTTGAATTTTAATTGAGGTATGGCTCATGCATTTAATTAAATTTTATGTTTACCTTTTAAATTGAACCATAAATACTGTAAAAAACCAAGATCACAAGAAGAATAACCATGCACAATAACACAAGAAGTATCCTGGGAAACCCTTCTCAACAAGGGAAGAAAACTCAGCCAATCGTTTTCTATATTCTTCAAGAGAAAGGCCTCCCACACCATCACCAAACCTAGCACACAAGAGGGTGTTGTAATTCTCATGATTTCATACCACAACTTCTAAAATCATGAGATGACACAATGTTAAGTGTGTTTCCTCAATGGGGATTCACCTTTATTTATATAAGACTTATTACATCAAATGATGTGTCTATTGGAACAATAGGGCCAACCTCAATAACTCAAAATATAATTAATAATTACCATATTAATTATCTTTTACTTTATGGTGGGACCGACCTGTACCCTTTACATCACAAATAGAGTTACAGGTAAGTCTAACTCTTGAGAAATATAGAAAGGGATCTCAATAGTGCTCAACCACTAGGGGCACATCCATCTGTGTGCAACCACAAGAATGTACACATATTTATTTCACTGCATCTCACAAAAGAACCACACTCACTAGTGCTCAACCACTAGGATCGTGTTCACCTATGCTCAACCACAGGCACGTCCAACTCAACAAAACTTCTTTCTCACTGCGTTACACATAAGAATAATCTGGAGCATCACATCATTTCAACTCTGTTCTCAGAGGAGGCTAATACATCATTACATCTCAGTCTCAGAATGATGCACCCAACTCATGTGCTTTTCCACACGTTCACTTGTTCTCATCCATAGGCACGTCCAACTCATCATATCTTC
>JASDQU010508810.1:4266-29329 GCA_032191745.1 Picea mariana | reverse complement strand
GATTTTCTGGAGGCTTAGTTGGTGTAGAAGTTCCCCTTTTGGGTGACATGTTGGCCAAGTATCACTTTTAAACCTTGATTTTGAGGTGGTTCTGCTAGACAATATTTCTTCTATTGTATCTCCCAAGTTTCGGCCCTTCTGGGTATACAAATTTCTTTTATTTAGTTCTTTAATATTTCTTCTCTACAATTCCACAGGTCTGATCAAAATTGAATGTGCCAAGTGGAATTTACGGTAACTTCCCCACAACTTGTCGATTTTTTGCCTTTCCAGAAGATATCACTTGTATATCATGCCCCACCCAAAATAATTGATATAAAATTCTAAAAATCACACCAAAAATACTACAGACTGTCCACAATCCAATGAAATCAGTCCCACTCAATTTGGATACTCTAGGAAGAAGTTATGATTGTTTTACCTGGAACACCTTCTTGAGACTAGTCAATAGGACTAGTCAGATACCCTATGTTACACAAGGTGTATCTACAAATTTAAGATGACATAGAAGCTGAACCTTTTACCAAAGATACCTTTCTAATTTCTGTAAATAGTATTTGTATTTTAGGGTCTGAAATGTTACAGAAACTTTTTTATAGCGAAAATGCCGCAATGACTCATTTCAGGATGATTCCAGAACCCTATCTTGTACAGGCTGTATCTCCGAAAGTATAAGGCCTCAGGAGATAAATTTTTAACCCAACGTACCTTGATCCATATAATAAATATCTTCCAAGTCGTTCCTTCTGAAACATTGTATAAAAAACGTTATAGCGAAAATTCCAAGGTGTCTCAGATGTAGCAGCGAAACCCCAAGACCTTGAGCTCTGATACCATATGTTAAGAACCAAACATCAATATAGCATAGAAAAACCTCAGAAAAAGTACTCAACGTCTTGAAAAAGAGATAATTTCATATAATAAGCCTCTTCAAGGGAGAAACCTCCTTTTACCCCACTTAAATGTTCAAGTACAAGATGACTCAAAATGAAAATGTCTCCTTGGTATATATAGGAGACTAGGAGGTATAATTACAACTAATGGCCTAAAGCTGACATAAATAAAATAACATTACTAATATAATATGCCCCAATTAAGGGGTAATGAGCCAATATTAGGGCTTAACAACTTGCCAATGTGTTGTTAGGCCATTAAAGAGGATTCAAAATCCTCCCCGGAAATAGTGCCAAAATGTTATTGCACAAACTGTAGTTTGGGAAAATCCTGATCCAATCCACGATATGGTGATAACTATGGGATATTTTACCCATTGTCACCTTAGATAAACCCTCCCCTCACTTTAGTGAAGGATAAATACAACACAAGGGGTGAATATCGGGTGACCCTAGGGGGAAATGAGATGGAAAGTGAGGTTATGGAGTTGATACACCTACAGGTCAAACTACTAAGTGGATAATTGCTTGGGAAAAAGTCTCAAATATGGTTAATGATTTCTAAGTGCTTAAGTACCTGCGGGAGATAGTTGTACCTTCCCGAGACACAATAAGAGACAAGTATACAAGCTCAAACATTAACTAGACAAGAAAGTTAAGCCTACTTTCCAAACTAAAATAGTACACAAGATTATATATCAGAAATGAATAAATCTAATTACTACATATTTAACCACTTAAAGCATTGAAGATTTATTAAGAGATGAAGCACAAAACATGTAGATTAATTCCCAATACTTTAGCATAAAATTTAGTGGTGTTAGAGGGTTGTTGTATGAATTTTTCAGAGTATGTTTGCAACATCCAAATTTCTGTAGAAAATATTTTCTACAGAAGCAAGTTTCAACCACTAAAATAAGCAAGTAATCCGACAAAAATTTCACCAATTAGCAGTAGAAAGACAGTGATGGGTTACTAGAAAATTTGTACAGTTGAAATCCAAGTTAAATTCAAAGACATATAGAGTGGTTTTTTGTATCACTAATGGCCATAGCTTTAAATTATGATAGCAATAATATATCCTTGGAAAAACAATATGTCCTAGTGGCTCAAGCAATTTATTAGAGCAAAGAATTGATTCCATTCAAACAATTTGGAAATCTCGTAAAATCACATTACCCAGTGCAAGCAATTTTATTTCTCCAATGAAAAATATATATTATTAACTTTAAAATATTGGGTAAATGGAGTCTTGGATGAGAGAGTTAAATCAAAAATATCACCATGGTTGTAATCCCTTTTACTCCCTAGGGCAGGCAAACCAAACTTAGGTAAATCTAGGAGGGTGTGCACCCTTGTACTCCTCCTAGAAACCTTGTTTAAAATGACTTGTCAACTAGCAATGAGATTAAATTTTATAGGAGTGTGTATGCACTTATACTCCTTATAGGGTTTCAACCAATAACACTATGAAACAAGCAAGAAGCACTAACAAATTGCAGATTATTCTTACCAATTCCAAGAGAGATGTAATATAAACCCTAGTTCACCAAGTAAATTCCACCAAAAAGAAAGAGAGTAAGCCTAAAATAGGTGGGCACCACCTTATCTCCACAATATACCAAGAGATATCACAAAAATACATTTACACAAGATACATATATCCAAGTTTCCCAATGAGGCTGCAAATTTCAGCCAAGTATCTTCTCCAAGATGGTAGAGCTATGATAAAATGAAAAGGAGATGATCCATATTTATAAAAATCTTCTAAAAAGTGTTTGTCCACTTAAATTTAGGGTAAAACACAAAGTAAGGGGTTGGCCACCCTTACTTTTCCCCTTTACAACATAATTTTCAAATTGCACATAATAAAAACCCTAAAATCAACATAATCTCCTTAATGAGTGACATTTTGGCACTTTGGTCAAGTCGTTGGGGATGAAGGAGATAGTGCTAGGCCTCCAAAGTCCATTTTTCATCATTCCAATGTCTCCTCCTCACTACAAGGTAATTTCTCATCAAATTTTCCAAGTGTCCATCATCACCACCAAAATCCTATCCCTAGGGTGACATTAAGCCCTTCAAATGCCATGTTTTGACCCCCAAAGGAAAAACATTGGGCTTGTAGGGGATAGGTGAGGTCATACAAGGTGTCTCTCAAGACTCCAAAGGCTACCATCATCACCTGGTGTGTGGGACATGGTATCCAATATGTGGGATTCATGCCCCAAGTAAGCCCAAGCTAGGATTGTTCCTCCAAAATTGTCCACCGAGCAAGGTCCTACAAAGACAATGAATATTCCCTCCAAGGATCTCAAGTCAAACGTATCATGATAAGTATATCAAATCAATAAAAGAGTCACCTAAGCATGTGCATCAAAAACCACCTCATCAAATTAAACAAGTGCTCAAATACCCTATGCAACTTGCCAATTTTAGGTATGGGATTCTTGACAAAGTGACCTATTGGGTGAATCATCCCCTAAGTAAAGGAGTGTTTCCCAGGTGGACCCCCCTCTAAGCCATGTGGATAATATGAAGTGGATGTGGGAGAGACTTTTCAGCATGGGGTTCATGACATACAAGGGATTGTAGTATCTCATTTATGGGTGCCTTTGTAGAGGGTGTGTTGCACCTTCATTTTCAATGCATCTTTTTTCCTAGCCTAATTAATGCCATTAATTAATTAAGGTCCAGAACAACTGGGTACTCCCTATGGGGTAACGTATATCTTCAAGGATAGTACCATAGTGTCACTTGAAGGGAGAGGTACACAAAGTGCCATGGGGGTAAATTCTATCTTGTAACACACTTGTGTAGATCCCTCAACAAGTGGGACATTTATATATATGCGTTTTCTTTTGCGAGTCTTTGAATTTTTAGGAGAAAACTTTCAATGTTCTCAAGACCTATTTGGGCAAGCATATGGAAGTTTATGATTTGGATTTTATCTTTTCCTAGCTACATTCCCTCTATGCCTTCAACCCCTTCTTCCCATGAAATGAGGGATAGTCCCTTCTTGGGTCAGTACACCTAAAAATACCAAAATATAAGGAAGTGAGGGGATGAAGTGTGGAAAGTGATAAGAATGATCGGGAATGGCATGATGACTTGTCCAAGGGACCTCCCAGTAACAAATCCATCCCTAAGGGTGACCACGTACTAGGGCACAATGTCAACCACCAAGGTGAAACAAGGCAAAGAGAATAACTTCCAAGCAAGCGTTACATAATCAAAAGCACATTTAAATACAACATAATCAAATGCCTCAAATATTGAAATGGAAATCACCATAATTCTTGACTTGTACCTCATGGATAAATACCCAATGTCTTCCACAAGCAATATAATGTGGAGGATACCATCATGATGAATTTGAGATCTATGGTGGTAAGGTGGGCCTTTGTTTGTGCAAGTGGATGTTGTCATCAATCTGTCTCTCAGTACTCCATGTATTCAACCTTAGAACCGTGATACATCATCTCTTTAGTTATCCCTGGGAAATGGGAATAAAATTGCCTAACTCCCCATGTTTTGCAGGTCTACAAGGTAGTGGAGGAGCCACGAGGGTCTTGTGTAGGCCATGGACATAGGAGGAGGGTTGAGTGCCCAATATGTTGTGTCAAGGGCATTTGAGAGGGTTGTGAGTCCCATCTGTTGAGCAGAGAAGGTTAAGAGAGGGTCGTGAGGCATGTTCTTAGCTTTGGAGATTTAGTAGTGACCAGAGTATTGGCGTTTGTGGCTTGGAGAGATCGACATCATATATTGGAGAATATATGGCATTATTCCAAGTTTACTTTGAGTATTGTGTGTTGCTAATTTATAGTAGCTGCTACAACAACCATTAGAGTTCTATATTGTAGTGTTCCAGATTCTATTCATAATAAAAATTCCATGATTCCTTCTCTATTTTATGTGTTCTTTGGAATATTTGCAATATGTTTGACATAAGTATTTATTTATCATGTAACGCAAATTGTTTGTGGAAAGTCAAAAACCAAGTTTTATCCTTAAACATATGTAATGAAAATTGATTAAGAAAATCACACAACCAAAAATAATATAACTTGCACAATAGAGTGTTATTATCCCATCCTATCTCTATCGAGGATATTACAGTGGTATCAGAGCTGGAGATCTTTCCATCCTGAGGGGAAATAGTGGGATGGAAATCAGATTGTGTACACACAAGTGTAAGAAAGGATGGTAGTATGGTTTGAACTCATGTGGTTAAGTGAGATGGAGAAATATCCAGAGCCTGTGGATGAAATATCGATGAGGATAGCAACAATTAAAAATATGCCTTAACACTACTAGGAGTATCTATCATTGGGTGAGGAGATTTGTGCAGCTTTTCCCTTTAAAAACTATTTAACCCTCAAGTATGGGTGTTGGGACAAGAATGTGTACGAATATTCCTTTAAAGGAACATCGAAAAAATTAAAGAAAAATGAGCATGAAGGATAGGTTGAGGAGCATGCATCTAGCCATGTTGAGGATATGTGCATAGAGGAATATTGAAAAACATCATGTGATACACCATTGGAGACAACGAATGAGGATGATGACAAAAGTGTGTTGGATGGATATGAATTTGATGAAGAGGGTGTGAAAGAACCTAACCATTATGTGGATTCACTACCTTATGACATGTATGATGATGCAACCACAATTGTATGAGCACATGAAAAAGGTTTAGAGCCATGCAGTGAAGAGGTTGATTTGGTGGATGAGAAAAAATCAAAAATATCGTATGAGGAGGATAGTCCACATGAGTCCCATCATTTCATAAGATCATCCAGTGAGTCAGTTGGTCCCTTCTGTGACATCCCATGCCATGTTAATGAAATGATGTTGCATGAATTGGAGAACTGATTATTGGTCAGAGAGGAGAAAATTGTGGAAATGTTGATGAGGTCAAATGGTGCTCATAATTTTATTGAAGACCTTATGTGGAAAACACAGTTGGAGGAGAGACAAAGGGGAGTTGAAGGTGGGGTCACTAGTACCCAATTACGCATCATCAAAGAAGAAATAGAGAAGATGAAATATGGGTACTTGTACTTGCTCATGGATAGGTACCTTTCTCTCAAGTTCGTTGAGGACAAGGAAAGGGAGGTTGAGGAAATTTGTTGCCAACTGAGTTTGAAACACTCTCCATAATTGACAGTAGCAGAGACTCCATATTTTTTTGAATCCATGACACATGATGGCATGACTAGAACTCATGATTCGAGGAAGGATCCTCTCATGATGATCCCACACGAGGAGCATTTTGAGTTGCAGGCGCTTGAGGAGATGTTTGATGCAGAGGGTTTTGACCATGTGCCTATTTTTCATTCTAGGAATCATGAGTCACTTCCATTGGAGAGCCCACTAAAGTCTCAAGGATAAGATATGGAGGAGATAGTTGAGCACATTTCTTTTGAAGTATGCCATAAAGAAGTATACGCATCCATGGATTGGGTGGACAGATATTTGACAGACATGGGCATGTTCTAGGAAACAGGTTGAGGTGGCATTATTATAATGATTGATACAATAGCACCTATAGGCTAAAGGATGGTACAAGAAGATTCAGTGATCGACAGTAGTGTACAGGGGTATCCATTGGCACGTGGGAGTGCACGTTGGTGTTGTGGGGTGCTTCCTCCAGGGAAACCTCCCAACAGAGTTTTTCAGCACACCATTGAGTTGAGGTTTCCCAGGATCAATGAGTGGATGAGTGAGCCTCAAGTAGCAACATATCCCTTAATGATAGACATTCATCTGGGATATCATCAAAAAAGGGTGAGGGAATAGGATAGGAACAAGTTTTCTTCCATAATTCATTATGATCTCTTGGTGATACCCCTAGGATTGACCAACACACTATTCATTTCCCACTCTTGAAGGCAGTGGTAGCGATATATATTGTTGTTATTTGATGCCCTCCTTATATACAATAGGACACAACAGGATGAGATGGGTGGCATTATGTCCATGAAAGAGGATTTTAATTGGGGCCATGTGACCAGTGCACAAAATGCACAGGAGGATATCCAGACATTGTTGGATCAGTTCATAGGGATTTCGGCAAGAATTGGGTGTGGCAGAATTCCAATTTGTTGGGATCCTAGCATTATTTGGAGTGATAGGCTACTTCATATGATGAGGATGATCGGTAGGATTGTTTCAGTGATTGGAATGCATCATTATGGAGAAGTTGTGAAGGGAGTTGTTAAGCTTTGGTGAGATAGGTTTTCCCTCATGATACCTAGGATTGAGTCAATCCGCAGGTTGGAAGACTTTGACTTCGCTAGGATATTTTGGCAAGACATGATCCAAGAGAGTATAGCGTCATCTGATCATGGTGATTAGACGACCATGATTAGAGGGATGCAATGGAAGCATGATATTTCCTCTCATATATTATCTTTGGATCTTGATACTATAGTGTTTGAAAGCTCGGCAGCTGATACAGATGAGATGGTCAGTTTTCTCTTTCTGAAGTTTACTTTTGGGATACTTAGGATTGATTTCTTGGGGGAGTGGTCTTTTGAGGATTTATTTGATTCTATGCATCTTATGATTTCTTGAATTATCAAAGGCAATCTAGGGGATTCTTGTGTTAGCACCTTGTAGATCAATGCTATGAGTAGAGGATGTTTCACGTCATATAGGAAGAGGTTCACAAGGAGGAACTTTGTGGAAAATAAAGGGAAGTGGATGACTTGTCAGCAAAGCCAGCTAGGGCACACTCATCTAGTAGTGTTGATGAATTCATTTCCCATTTCAAAGAAAGAGTGGGAGAGTAGGTTGATAAATTTCATCACAGGTGTGTTGAGGGCATAGTGAACATATAGTATGTATGCATCAATTGACCAGTTCACACACTTTCTGGTGATTTCTTTGGAGATGACAGAGTTATCCAGTGGGGAGATGCTTAAATTCCATGAGAACCTTGGATTCATTACCAAAAACCGAGACAGACTTCCTTTTTCGATATTCAAGATCAAGTATGGCGGTGGATTTACAAACTATGACTTCACCTAGATGTTGATGCAGACCACTATTTTTTTAATTTTAATTGAGCTATGGCTCATGCATTTAATTAAATTTTATGTTTACCTTTTAACTTGAACCATAAATACTATAGAAAACCAAGATCACAAGAAGAATAACCATGCACAATAACACAAGAAGTATCCTGGGAAACCCTTCTCAACAAGGGAAGAAAACTCAGCCAATCCTTTTCTATATTCTTCAAGAGAAAGACCTCCCACACCATCACCAAACCTAGCACACAAAAGGGTGTTTTAATTCTCATAATTTCATACCACAACTTCTGAAATCATGAGATGACACAATGTTAAGTGTGTTTCCTCAATGGGGATTCACCTTTATTTATATAATACTTATCACATCAAATGATGTGTCTATTGGCACAATAGGGCTGACCTCAATAACTCAAAATATAATTAATAATTACCATATTAATTATCTTTTACATTAATTATCTTTTATTTTATGGTGGGACTGACCTGTACCCTTTACATCAAAAATAGGGTTACAGGTAAGTCTAACTCTTGAACAATATAGCAAGGGATCTCACTAGTGCACAGCCACTAGGGGCACATCCATCTGTGTGCAGCCACAGGGATGTACACATATCTATCTCACTGCATCTCACAAAAGAACCACACTCACTAGTGCTCAACCACTAGGATCACGTTCATCTATGCTCAGCCACAGGCATGTCCAACTCAACAGATCTTCTTTCTCACTGCGCTACACTGGAGAATAATTTGGAGCATCACATCATTTCAACTCTCTTCTTAGAGGAGGCTAATACATTGTTTCATCTCAGTCTCAGAATGATGCACCCAAATCATGTACTTTTCCACACGTTCACTTGTGCTCATCCACAGGCACATCCAACTCATCATATCTTCTTTCTCATTGCATTACATAAGAGAATCATCCGGAGTATTATGTCAACACTCTGCATAGAGCAGGCTAGCACAACGTTCCAGTTCTATCTCAGATAGGAACCACACACCCATATCATGGGCACACCCAACACATGGACTCTCTCTCTTAGGTTTGTGTCCTGGAGGATGTCTCACACAGCTGTAATCATCAACACTATTTAGGGTGGTAGGTTTAGCCTGGAATTCCAAGAGAGGAGGATGCATACTAGACATGATTGTTGGACAATTATGGTTAGATTTCCATAGAGTCGACATGGTGGTCCCTTTCTAATATTATCTTGGGACCCTGGGATTTAAGTATTAGACTGTTCATCATTAGGCATAGAGGTGAGGATCATTTTTTTCTTTCATGAGATTAGTTCCTTAGTAGATAATTTCTTCGATGGTTTGATAGATTTGTTGCACTATCAATATGCTATACTTATCAAAAATATTCAAAAGGTTTCCTATGTTAGTACTCTTTCAGACCACGCGTTGAGTAGAGGATGTTTCACATTTTCCAGGGTGGTTTGGGACCCTGGTATCATTTTAAGTTTAAGTATGGTTTAGTCGATGGCGCATCAGGTTGTGGTGGAATTGCTTGAGGACAAGCAATATTTAGGAAGGGAGGACTATAGTTTTCCCATTTTTGGATTCCCCTTCTTTGCATTCAAAGGTGACCTTGTTATTTTATGTTAGTCTAGCCAAAGGAGTAAAATAAGGTGTTACACATCAAAATTCCACACTTAGTTATCTCACCCTAAGTGTTGCAAGTGTTGTATGCACCTTGGTAAGTGTTGCAAGTGTCGTCAAGTGTCATATGCACCTTACTAAGTGTCCCATGTACTTTTCTATGTATTTATATGTTTTTTAACCCCTTGAAACCATCAAATAACATTTTACATGATCCTTAAGTCATATTGGAGGAAGAAACCCATCATTTCAAGGCCAAAAACACACTTTTTACTTGAAAAATCGACCTTTTTTGGGGAATTTTTGAAGGGTAGCGCCCCCCTTGCAATGTTAGGGGACTGCTACCCCGTAGATCAATTCCTCCTTTACCTTATTTAGGGATTGTTGATCTAGGATGAATGCTCGGTCTCTAACTATAGGGGAGTGATGATTTTGGTTAGAGGAAAATTTAGAGAATCCCACCTCTTTCGGAAGGCCAACTCTTGGAGATGAGGTTGGTTTGGATCGAATGCTATAATATGGCATTATCCTAGGATCAGATCCTAATATAAAGGAGTCATTCTAAATATACTCCCCAAATATACTCATGGTGGTTGAGCCTCCCAAGCCTATGAAAGGAGGTCATTCCTCAACTAATCCCCAAATATACTCATGGTGGTTGAGCCTCCCAAGCCTATGAAAGGAGGTCATTCTAAGAGGAAAGAGGAGTCTTTTAGATATCAAAATTATGATCTTGGTAGCATTGTTCAAGGGTTGGATGAGGGGATATTGGAGGAATGTTGCATCATCATCCATGTTTGTAAGTATTCTCTTTGGGTTCTCATTTTAATATACTTGTCCTATTTCCTTCAATCTTGTGTTTTATTGCATATGCTTGTCTATTGTTCCTTCAATCTTTGTAGATGAATTTGTTTGATATAATATTGTAGAGTAGGAGTTATTTGTTTCTCTTTTTTGTCTATTGCATTGCAGGTATCAAATTGCGCTAAGGATTTTGGATATCAATGCTGGATTGGAAGCAGCGAGAAAAAATTCGAAACTAGGTGCATCACACCTTTTCTCCTTCTCTCTCTTTCTGATTAATTAAACTAAATTCAAAGGGATGTTAGTGTACACTTGCATTTTTTTGTCTTGGTATTAGGGGTCTGTAATCCAAGGGAAAATTCACTTGTCCATAGGGGAATTATTCCATAACTGAAATTGTTAACTCCATTGGGGAAGGACATTGACTTGTCTTTCCTTGGATCGTTTGAACCTTTTCCTAGTTTGATCTTGTTTGGTCGATTGTTTTTTATCCTTCCCTCTTCCCTCTATTTCATGAAGCAGTATTCATAGTTACCAAGCTAGTTTCCATTGAATTTTTTATTTTGTATGCTTATTTTCAAGAACCTACAAGACTAACACTCCCCTAGAGTGGCTACCTGGGTGTTGGTTATCTTATCAATGCTCCTCAGTGGTCTCTTAGAGAGCATTATAGCGCTATGTCTCTTTGTTTTAGGGAGAGTTCCTCTCTTGTTTTGAGAAGATCTAGAAGAATATGTCATGTTTTGTTCAACCCTTTGTTGGAGGTCTTTTTCCCAGAGTATGTAAATTTTCTTGTGACTTTGTTTAGGTTGAGGCTATGGCTCCTTATCACTCTTTTTTGTCGTCTTGTTTGAGCTTGCAACCTTTTCCAAATTCTGATATTGATTCACCTTTCTTTTCCTGTTTTGGTCTAGGTCTTGCAAAATGTTTTGATTATCTGAATGATTGAAAAGGTCTGCAAAGGTTTG
This sequence comes from Picea mariana, assembly GCA_032191745.1. Lineage (NCBI taxonomy): Eukaryota > Viridiplantae > Streptophyta > Pinopsida > Pinales > Pinaceae > Picea > Picea mariana. Next base: position 18,019 of record JASDQU010508810.1, on the reverse strand, counting down.
TTGGTCTTAAGTTACTTTCAAAATCTTTCCTTTTTGAATGATTTGATACTTTATGCTTACCACAACCTAGCTTTGATTTCTCTTTCTTGTTGCTAATTTTTTCAAGACAGTTGAGTGATTTATCTTTCTCCTTATCAATTTTTGGATTCTTCTCTAAACTTGCTTGTATTCCTTGAATGCTTGTCGATTGTTGAGTCCTAGATTAAGTGAATTATCATCCTTGTTTCTTTCCATTCTCGTAATCCTATGAGTACATGTTTTTTTTTAAATCCTTTTTTTCTTCGTGTCTTTTTTATCTGCATTTGAATCTTTCATTTTTATTAAAAGTAATGGAGCATTAAAGGATTTGCATTTTCTTTCTTTATATATTATAATTAACAAAGAAGATAGTTGCATTCTTTCTTTTGGGTAGTGTATATAGGAATATTGCATTTGGGAATTGGGTGTTTTTGTTGAAGAAAGTTGAACCTCTTCTCCATACCCTATGTAGGATTCATTAAAGAAAAATGTTTTCATCTCATTGTTCCGCATTCTTTTGGAGTCGAGTCTGAAACATCATAAGTTTCACTTTTGCACCCTTGAGTAAAAAAACAACCCTTAAATTATGCACTTATAAAATTGATGAGACACTTTTATTAACTGGTAGCAAACCTACATTAGCTTAAAGTGTAGTGCTTTGGAATAGGTTGTGACAATAACTTTCCAAATCCATCAGACAAACATAGAATCGTGTACTAGGGAGTGGTAAATCCAATTGTTTGTATAATCATAGTCGAGATCCCCCTCTCAGACAGGGGTTAAACACGAGGTCGTGTGCAAGGGTTAAACATGAGGTTGGAATGATGAGAAAGGGATTTACGGTGTCTGGGAATGTCTTAGAATCCAATTATCACTTTCTAGCATTAAAAATGGGTTTTAAAAGGGTTATAAAGTGATTTAAATCTTCATGTCAATTTAGTCAAAGAGAGGAAAGATATAGAATGGGTTTAGAGAAGAATAAAGGAAGGGTAGTACATCACCTTCCTCATGATGATTTGATATCTTATTTGTATTGATATTAGAACCAAGGTTTTCTTTTGGGTTTTTAAAAAACCCTTCCATTGTCGGTTTGTTTTCGGTGGTGTAATATCCACCCTAGCTAAACATCAGGCAAAATTCATCTAGGGTTTCCAATTGGATATTCATCTTGAGTTTTGATTTCAGTCTAGTGTGCAATGTTTCATTGGAGGTTCATTATCTTTCTTGGAGGACAGAGTTGTCATTGTTTTTAGGGATTTTTTCACTGTGAGGGGTCACTGGAATCCATTAGAGGGGTCGATAAATTACCTAGTAGAGTCGTGAGGGTCACAAGGGTTCCAAAAGTAGATAAATAGGTCACGATGTTATCCAAAATTTCACTAAGGGAGAAGAATCCCACTCATTTGCAGGATGAGTGATATAAGGGAGGACACGAGAGTCCATTAAGGGGTTGAACCCCCCTTGTTTTGCAAGTCTGCGAGGTAGTGGAGGATTTACGAGGGTCTTATTAGGCCACGGACTTAGGAGGAGGGTCAAGTTCCCAATTTGTTGTGTTGAGGGCATTTGAGAGGGCCACGAGGCCCATCCATTGAGAAGATAATGTTGGGAGAGGGTCATGAGGCATGTTCTTATCTTTGGAGATTCATTAGTGACCAGAGTGTTGGGGCGTGTGGTTTGGAGAGCTCGACATCATCTATTGGAGAAGTTATGTCATTATTCTAGGTTCAGTTTGAGTATTGTGTGTTTCTAATGTGTTTTATCTGCTACAACATCCATTAGAGTTCTATACTGTGGTTTTCCAGATTCTATTCATAATAAACATGACATGATGCCTTCTCTATTTTATGTGTACTTTGAAATATTTGCAATATGTTTGATGGAATTATTTATTTAGCATGTAATGCAAATTGTTCATGGAAATTCAAAAACCAAGTTTTAGCATGAAACATGTATAATGAAAAATTCTTAATGAAAGCACACAAACATAAATAATATAACTTGCACAGTAGAGTGTTATTATCCCAATGTATCTCTATTGAGGATATTACAATATCTGGGTCTAGATCATTGGCAGAGATCCATATTAAAATGCAATTCTTGGAGAGAATCCGTATCCATATATGGAAATAACCCATTAAGGAATTGAATAAAATCTAAGTGGTTTGGAAGGGGGGTGTTGAAATAGGCCAAAATCCATTATTCCATACCACTTTTGGGGATTTTGGGGATTTTTAGAGGAGGAAAGGTGGCCCTAGATCACAAAACTAAAAATTTGTGTTTACTCAAAATTTTAAATACTCATCAAGATAGACAACTTTGGTTTAGTGAAGTTTTCCCAAAAGTGCACAAAATGAGAGATAGCCAATTTCACTAAAAATTCTAAGTCTAGAAAAAATTGTAAAAAGGACAAAGTTGTAGATTCCAAATTGTTGTAGAATATTACTAGAGGGTTAGATGGAGAATCTGAAGGTTTTTGTGTATTTACCATTATTATTATTATTATTCCTTTCACAAAAATATTCTTGGTTCCTGGTGCATTTTCTTCTACAATAGACAGAAGTTGGCCTTCTAGTAAAATTGCACCAATGGAGAATGTGTATAAATGGGGTGAAAATGGTTTTTTGAGGAATCCATAACTTTCATCTCAGAGATCATATTGAGGCATGGGAATATTCATTACAAATTTGATTAATAATAGAATAACCTGGAATTAGTATAAATGGGAGAAATATGATATAATTCTTCATGGATTGAGCAGAAAAACAACGTAGAGCATTAATTGACAAAATTTTGTAATATATATAATTTTAACAAAATTGGTTGGTTTCACATCTTACAGAATTAGAGGTATAATCATATCAATTCAAGCTTGTATTTCATATCAAATTCATGGAAGATTCATGGAATATGAACATAGAGAATGTAGTCATGAGAGAGAATCCAAAGGCCAAAATATCAATGTGGGTAATGATGAGACAAAATATAATGGACATACGAGCATATTGGAACCACTAGAATTGGTAGAAATATGAGAATCCTAATAATGGAAGTGAAAATTTATAGAGCTTAAAATGAGAGGATAATGAGAGCATGGAAGGAGGAGAATCAAAAGAATGATCAAATAATGCAAAGCCTAAATCCGTTGCAGAAGTAAGAAAAGAATGGATCAGACTCAAGACATGAGGAATAAGGAAGACATCATGAAAGAAGAGATCATTACAGAAGACCCATTCATTCAAGAAGTGTTAGTATAAATAATAGAAATCACTCACCTCCTTACTCATCAACGAAGTTTTATGCATCTAAGGATTCAAGGATCAATCTAGAAGTGTCTCCTCCTAGGCATCAAAGAAGAAGATATGAGTTGGACAGTTTTCAAGGAGAGATTGGGAAGATTAAGACACCATCCTTTGATGGTGAAAGGGAACAAGAAGATGATGTTGAATCCTGGTTTCTTGGAATCAGGAAGTATTTTCAGTTGCACAACTACTCATCTAACCTAGAAGATATAATTTCCACATACCATTTGCATGGAAAAAGTTGTTATGTGGTGGTATCAGTTGAAGCAAGTTGAGAACATTAATGAGAGTGGGATCAATTGGAATTAGTTCAATATTATTTTCAGAAGGAGTATCTTTTAGAGAATTACTATGAAAAGAATATGAAAGAGTTATTTGAACTTCAGTTGGGGATCATGACCATAAGAGAATATGAAAAGAAGTTCTTTGGATTGTTGAAGTATGTGGGGTTTATCAAGGATGAAAATATGAAGATGCATATGAAGATCAATATTATTTTCAGAAGGAGTATCTTTTAGAGAATTACTATGAAAAGAATATGAAAGAGTTATTTGAACTTCAGTTGGGGATCATGACCATAAGAGAATATGAAGTTATTTGGATTGTTGAAGTATGTGGGGTTTATCAAGGATGAAAATATGAAGATGCATAGGTTTCTGAGTAGACTGACATCTTTATATAAAGATAAGATTCAATATTATGATCCTAGAGATTTAACAAAGACTACTAGAAATGATAAGTACATGTATGAGCAAGGAAAAGGTAGAGAACCTTTGCATAAGTCTTGGAAGGATAAGAAGAAGTAGAAATATTATCAGAGAAGGAAAGTATTCAAACCTCCTTTCAACATAAACATTCCTAGTACAAATAAACAATATTAGTCTACTAAGAAATAATCCAAGAGGGAAGAATCCTTGGGGAAAAGGGGAAGAACACCAATCAAATGTTGGGGATTCAAAGAAGATCACATGTACAAGGATTTTGCTCACAAAGAAGACAAGATGAGGACATTGCACAACCTCCAAGAGGCTATTACAGTAGAAGACATGGGAAGAAATATTCCAACAATATATGAAGCCTTGGAAGATCGACAAACAAGACACCAATCCTATATGATTGAGGTGGAAGGTAAGATCATTAATCAAACTATTACTATTTTAATTGATTTAGGATCAATCCATAATTACATTGATCCTAAAATAGTGGATATATTTCATTTGGAGAAAAGTAAGCTTTAAAGATTCATGTTTGATTCAGCTAGCCACTGGAACCAAAAGAAGGATCAATGAAACTATCAAAGATTGTACAATGAATATGAATGGAGTGAGTACTAATACTGACATGAATATAATACCATTGGTATCTTATGATATCCTAATTGGAATGGATTGGTTGGACAAGCATCATGATGTCATCTATTTCCATAACAAAACAGTTACATGTATGGATGAAGAAGGAAAATAGAACATTGTGAAAGTAATTCCAACGCCCATTTCTATAAGGGATATTTAACCCTTACAATTGAAGATATGTTTTAGGAAAGGATGTCAATTGTATGTAGCTCATGTGGAGGATCCAGAAAATATCAAAGGACCAAGTCTTGAATATTGCACAATATTGCAAGAGTTTGAAGATGTATTCAAAGAAATACCAAGATTACCACCAAAGATGGATATAGATTTCTCTATTGATTTAGTACCAAGAGATTACCCAGTGTCAAAAAATCCTTACATAATGAGTACACAAGAATTAAAAGAATTACAAATGTAGCTGGAAGAATTGTTGAAGAAAGGGTACATACATCCAAGTGTTTCACCTTGGGGAGCACAAGTGCTCTTTTTTTAAAATAAGGATGGAACATTGAGGTTGTGTATCGAATTTAGATAGTTGAATAAAGCCACTGTGAAGAAAAAATACCCTCTACCCAGAATTGATGACCTCTTTGATCAACTAAGAGGAGAAAATATATTTTCAAAGATAGGATTTAGATTGAGATACCACCATGTAAGAATCAAGGAAGAACACATCAGTAAGATGACCTTTAGAACCAAGTATGGACATTATGAATTTGTAGTGGTGAAAGGCATATTTAAAAATTATCTAGATAAGTTTGTCATCGTGTTATTGGATGACATACCTATTTATTCCAAGTCAGATAAAGAACATGAAAATCACTTGAGGTTGGTACTACAAGTGTTGAGGGAACATCAGTTGTATGCAAATCTTAGTAAGTGTTCTTTTTACCAAGAGAAAATTCATTATTTGGGGCACATTATTTCAAAAGGAGGTATAGCAGTAGATCCAGATAATATTGAAGAAATTAGAGGATGGCCAACACACAGGAATGTTTTAGAAGTCGGATCTTTCATGAGATTAGTTGGATACTACTAGAGATTTATAGCAGAGTTCTCTAAGACTTCTCATCCCATCACTTCTTTACAAAATAAGGGAATTAAGTTTGAATGGATAGAAGAGTGTGGAGAAAATTTTAATTTGTTGAAATAATTACTTACTAGTGCACCTATTTTAAAGATTGTTGACCCAAATGAGAATTTTGTGGTATGTAGAGATGCATGCAAATAAGAACTTGGTGGATTCCTCACTCAAAATGGACATGTCATTAGTTATGAGTCAATAAATCTTAAAGAACATGAAAGGAATTATGCCACACATGATTTGGAACTTGTTGCCATAATTCATGCATTGAAGATGTGGAAGAATTATCTCATGGGAAAGAAATTTGAATTAAGGATGGACTATAGTGGTCTGAAATATATTTTTGAGAAACCAACTTTGAATGTCAGGCAGACAAGATGGATGGAATTTTTAAGTATGACTTTGACATCAAGAATATCAAAGGAAAAGAAAACAAAGTTGTTGATGCACTCAACATATGAGTACATCTCATGCATGCTACAACAATTAGCATGCATAAGTCATATTTAAAGAGAATAATTTTAGATGTTGATGTTACAGACCAGCATTACCTATGGGTAAAAGAAAGTTTATGGCAAGAAAATGTACAGTAGAAATTAAAAGAATATAAGATGAAAGAAGATGGAGTACTTATGCATAAGAACATAAATTATGATCCTATCTCTAGAAAACTTAGGAATTTGGTATTAAAATAAATGTATAGTGTTCCATATGTTGAACATCCTGATTACAAGAAAACAATTGCAGCAATAAGAATCCAATACTTTTGTTCAGGAATGAAGAATGATGTTGTTGATTACATTTCCAGATGTATAGAATGTCAGAGAGTGAAATACGATCATAGATGCCCAGTGGGTTTGCTATAGCCATTGCCAATTCCAAATAAGAAATGGGAAGTGGTAACCATTGATTTTATTACTAAATTGCCCAGGACAACAAAGAAAAATGATTCAATAATGGTAGTGGTGGATAAATTAACAAAGTTTTATCATTTTTCTCCCATAAAAATGACTCATACAACAAATAATATTGCAAAAAATTACATGAGGGAAATTGCTAGGTTTCATGGAATACCTGAGGAAATTTTCTTAGACAGAGATACAAAGTTTACTTCAAATTTATGGAGGGGAATATTTAAAGGATTTGGTGTACAAATATGAATTTTAGCACAACATGCCATCCACATTCATATGGGAAGACAGAGAGATTCAACCAAGTGTTGAAGAAATTTTGAGAATGTATGTGATGGATAAGCCATCTAAGTGGGAATATTACTTGCATTTGGTTGAGTTTGTGTATAATAATATGTATAAATATTCATTGAAAATGAGCCCATTTAAAGATTTGTATGGTAGAAATGTAATACTCCAATGAGTTGGGACAACCCAGCAGACAGAGTAGTACTTGGGCCAAAATTTATTAAGGATATGGAAGATCAGATGGTTAAAATTAAGAAGAAATTGAAAGTAGCACAAGATAGATAGGAGAATTATGTAGATAAGAAAGCGATAGCTAGAGAATTTAAAGTGGGAGAGCATGTTCTTTTGAAAGTGAATCCCAAGAAGATCTCATTAAAGTTGGGAAGTTGTACAAAGCTAGTACCCAGATTATGTGGTCCATTTGAGATATTGGACAAAATATGGCCAATTGCATACATGATGACTTTGCCTACTTCCATGAATGTGCATAATTTAATTCATGTCTCTTTGTCGAAAAAGTATGTGCATGATCCTAACCATGTTATTGATTGGAATTTGATTCGGGAGGAGCTAGAAGGAGACTTCCAGGTCCAACCAATGCGCATATTGGACATGAAGGTCAAAGTGCTTCAGAATCGAGCCATATGATTGGTAAAGGTTCATTGGACCTTCTATGGTACTGAACATGCTACTTAGGAGCATGAATATTCCATGTAGGAAGAGTACTCACAATGTTTTGAAGATTTTTGAAATTTTGATTTATTTTTTGTATATGCACTGAGGACGTTGCCAAAATAAGGGGGAGGGGAATGTAATACCCTAGTTTTGAGTCCCCTGAATAATAATTTATTTATTTTTATTTGACAAAAGGACAAAGTGCCTGAATAATTGAAAGGAACTAGAGTGCCTAGGAAATGTAATACTTTGAACCTTTTATTAATAAAATACATTGTTGGATGCAAGACATACAAGGATAGAGGTAAGGGGGTTATGATTCCACGAGAGAGAGAGAGAGAGGAGGGGGGGGGATAAAGGGGATAAGTCTATTTATTATTCTTTTATTCACCCATAATGGTTTTAGTTGTGAAAAGTGGTTACATGAACTTCTTGGGGAAGTCCATGTGGTGCTTTATTGCATGTAATTATATAAACCTCAATTTTGGTTGTTTGGGGGGTTCCTCATTCATTTGGTTAATCACTCATTCATTATTTCTCAATCCTTGTCTTAGTATGGGCATGGGAAATGAATTATGAGAGAAAAGGAGCCATTGCATGTTGGCTGTAAACAATTATTGATTATTCCATAAGGGAATGGATGTATGTCTACATGAGAATATTGATAGTTGAGAGACAATTGTCCATAACTGTGAATCCTTGGAGTTTTCGGCATTGATATTTCCTTACCAATAGTATTGGAGCCCTAGAAAATAAGTGGAACAACATGATGGAATAAATTGTAGAGAAAGGGGTTCATTTGGGGTGTGCAAGGTGAAAGGGAAGATATTTGGTGAAATAGGATTTTTATGTGGTTGAAAAAACTATGAGATCTTGATAGTTGGTTGTGTGTGTTAGAGTTGGCCTAGGACCTATCCTTATGGATTCATAGACATGGCTCGAGGGTGGCCTACTATTGAGATCTACAACAACATTGTCTATGGTTGGGTGGAACGCCTGACATCTTCACCCAGTTGGTGAATGTTTATTTGAAAACATAATTTATCTCTATGCTTTAGATGTGTAATTTATATTCCATTATGTATTTATTTTCTCTAAAATGTATTTATATTATGCATGCTTGTTGTTATTTGTGTGCATGTAATGTTGATCATTTCTTGTATGGTTCATCATGTTCTTGTTAATTGCATGCATTGGTTTTATGTTTCTTGATTAATTAAAGAATGGTAACATAAATTCGTAATTTGTTCAAAAAGGTAAAGCTAGAGGTACCCAGATCGATGGGTACATTACAGATTGGTTTCCAAGCAAATCATTTGGGTTTTTTGGTGAAGATTATTAGTGGTTTGGGTACAGGGAAGGAGAAAACGATGATTAGAAGTCCACTTTTGGATATGTGTTTCACTTTATCAATGGAGCGTTGGTTTGATCGTGCAAGAAACATAAGGTAATCTCTCTGTCAACTACAAAATTTGAGTATCGTGGTGTTATTAATGCAAGAACAGAGGCAATATGGTTTCTCCAACTCTTGGGTGAACTTGGGTTTCTTGTACAAACCTCTACTACACTCTACTATGATAATCAGAGTGTGATTCAAGTTGTTGGCAATCTTGTTGCACATAGTAAAATAAATCATGTCGATCTCCATGCTTACTCTTTCCTACTGCAACACGGATGATCAGATTGTTGATATATTTACCCAACCCTTATCTAAAGCTAATTTTATCAAACTTTGTACTATGCTTGGGCTTCATGAAGTTGAAATTATGGGGTGGTGTCCTACTGACTTAATTTTATCTCCTGAATATACAAAGTCGTGTGCTAATGGGGGATTGTTGGAACCTCAAATTATGGTGGTTCATCACACTTATCCTAGAATTAGTCGATCGAGTGGATGGACAACAACTTGAAACAATCAATTGGGAAATCAACTAGAAGTCAACATTAGTAGGTTGAGTAGTTGACTATATTTTCGGTCAGATAGTCGACTAGAAGTAGAAGACAATCGGTCGTTGGATCAGCCATCCAAAAAATCGACTACGATTTGGATGTATGAATGTTCGGGTCGATCTAATTTGACTATCCGACTATACAACATGAATTTGATGGAGTCAGCCCTAACAACTAGCAGTTATATGTGGACAAGATCTTCCTAATTTCAAGGAAGTTGGTTAGATACTTAGATTATAACTAAAGGACCTGATGGTTGATTATGATCCTATTGAAAGTGTTCAATATGCATTGTGATGTTTTTATCACAATGCATTGTTCTCAAGTGTTGTAACAATGTCTTTAGACACCTCCGATATTTTGTGAAGTTATTTCTCTTCCATTATTCTGCATATTTTGTTATTTGTTTCATACACGGTTACACCCAATCGCCAACAAAATGTTCATTTTGAGCTAAGAGATATTATGACAAGGTTGTATGAGAATGTTATTACTAAGTTGAGGAACATTGAGGGCTGGTTAGAAGATATTAATTGTAATATGTATGAGTTCAACAACAATGTCTACTATCCCCTATCATTTTTTGCATTTAAATTAACTAGTTAAAATCATGTCTGGAAGAAGAAAATTGTGCAAGAACTACCCTATTTGGGATAGTCATCATCCTTATTTACACTAAAAATATTATTCTTATGGAAAGGTGTCCCTCTTATCTTCACAAGAAACTAAGAATTCTCAAAGATTTTGTTTATATCTTGGGTATGTTAGTAAACTTTAACAAAAAAAAGGCTATGTAATCAAATACAAAAATATCACTTACACTAATTTTGTATATGACAACTTAGAGGAAGTTAATTCATGAAAATATCTATGAGTTGAGCTTCGAGCTTCACCAAAAGATTAACTAGAAACATAACATTGAGAAAATGATTAGCAGAGGGTGGAAGGCCTATTTTGGTTTTGAGAACTATTGTTAATCAGTGGATTTTTTGTTCTTGGAAAAAGAAAGAAACTGAGCTCTTTGAGACACCACCAATCTTCTATGAAACTATTTTTCTTTGATTATTCTACAGAATATGTTATTTTTTTCATACAAGGTTACCCCAAATCCCCAACAAAAGGTTCATTTTGAGATAAGATCTATTATGAAAAGGTTTTATGGGAATATTATACTAAGTTGAGGAACATTTAAGGTTGGTTAGAAGATATTACTTGTAATATACGAGTTCAACAAGGTTGTCTCGTATCCCCTATCCTTTTTTTCATTTACATTGACAAGTTAAAATTCTGTTTGGAAGAAAAAAATTGTGCAGGAACTACCCTAGCTGGGATAGTCAGCATCCTTCTCCTTTACACTTAAAATATTATTCTTATGGAAAGGTGCCCCTCTAATATTCAAAAGTAACTAAGAATACTCAAAGATTTCATTTCTATGTTGGGTGTGTCACTAAACTCTAACAAAACAAAGGTTATGTAATCAAATCCAAAAATATCACTTACACTAATTTTTTCTATGACAACTTAGAGGAAGTTAATTCATGCAAATATCTAGGAGTCAATTTTCGAGATTCAACCCAAGATTAACTATAAATATAACTTTGATAAAATTATTAATGGAGGGTGGAAGGCTTATTTTGGTTTTGAGAACAATTGTAAATCAAGGGATTTTTTGTTCTTGGAGAAAAATAAGCTCCTCTTTGAGACTCTTGTCACTCTATGTATCTTATATGGATGTAAAGTTTGGGATTGTAGAATCTATAGTGAATTGTAGAGAATAGTTGAGAAACATTTTATAAATTATAATCTTGAAAGTAGAAGCAATATGCCATAAAATAAATACGTCGCTCTTTCCCCCATTGAGAGTAGGGCTATGACTAGGTACCTAATGTAGAAGAAAAATAAAATTAACATTACAAATGATAGGTTTCCATAATTTCTTCAAAAAATAGTCAAGATCACTTGTGAACTAATAGGGGTTGGCATAAAGATGCTAAGAATTGGATAAACCATTCGCGATAAATGAGTTAGTCACTCCATAAAATATTGATGCCACTAAAAATACTCATCAAGTGTATGGAGATTTAAGAAAGCTTCTCTCCAATTTTTATGAGCATAGAAATAAATTGCTAAAACAAAAAAATTAAGTCCTTATCATTCTCCCTAAGGTGAGATAGATCAAAGTTGGTCTAAATGGGAAGAGTGGCAATCATTATCATCATCAACAACAACCACATTTTATTAGTAGTAGTAGTTACCTTCACCACTTGTCCACCATCAACCAGCACAAGCACATAATATATACACCAATAAGCATAGTTTTCCATTAGTTTTAACTAATGACATATATCCACTTATATCAACCACCTTTAATTATGTGTTTGTGCTAGTTACATTATTTCAATAACTTTATGAAAAACTCAAAGTACTAATTGAAAAAGTGTTATAAAGGAAGTAAAAATGTTATAGTGGAGCATTAATTATTTGCAAACTCTTAGAACAGATGATTTTTTTTCTAAACCAAGAGCTTCAACACCTGGCAAATATGAAAAATTCTTGTTGAAGTTTGATATGGAAAAAAGGGTGGAAAACGACCATATAGATGATGAATATCTAAGAAGAATTTTTTGAAAAATGACATAATCTCACCCAAATCTTAAAACATAGTACTATAAGGGTGAACAATGAAAAGGATGTTATAATATGGTCATATAAAAAATCCTCAAGGATATATAAAGTGAATTTAGGAACTAGGTGATGCAGGAGCATCGCTCCACCTTGGCACATGCGCCAGCACACCAACACACAGATGCACAATGGAGAAAGGGAGAGGCGCCAACCCTTCTATTTTTAAATTTTAAATAATCCTATACATATTTTTGTGTTGTAAGGCTGTAAATGCCAGGCCACGCCTTTGTACAGGTAGTGGTTGGGGTTGCCTTAAATGGTTACCTATACCACATCTAGATCGTAGTCAGGTATGGGCATTCATTTATGGAATGTAGTCGTAGAAGTATGGTGTCGTAACTAATATAGAGATAGCATTGAGGAGATGGAGAGGATAATCTCGTAGAGCCCTCACTTTGTAATAAAGAAGATTATGGGAGAATGACAGAGTGTCCTGAGGAGGTATTAGAAGTTTTGAGAGAGAGCTTGAGAGAACTGGGACTTTGTTACAGTCCAGTTTTTGTAATCATCTGTATAGACACACAAAGATACTAGAAAATCATTTTTTAATGCATATCGTGTGTTAATGTGTTTATATGTTTTTATGCATTTTCATGTTTGAATGTGTAGACTGGTGAAGCATCATATGAGTTTCAATTGTTTTTCATCTTTGAGTTTATGAGTGCAAGGAGTGCACACAGTCTGCAAAGAGTGTGTTGACATAGGTTTAACCTCAAGGGAAAGCTCAGGAGGGATCCGTTGAATCTTCATCAGTAGAAGTGAAAGGAGTGCACAGGAAGAACTCTGTATTGAGTTCAGAGAGAAGCGGAGTCACTGAGAACTCTGTCGAGCTCTGTCAGGTGGGAATTGAGCCAGTGCAAATGTGCACAGAAGAACTCTATGTTGAGTTCAGTGAAAAAGCAGAGTTGTTGAATACTCTGTGAGGAAATATCTGCAAGGAGTGCATCGAGCAAGGAGAGTGTGTTGGTTGTGGAGCCTGATTATCTTCCTGATTTATAGGTCTTTTACTTTCAGCTGTGTTTATACCCCATGAAGTATTTACACCCCAGAGGTATGTACACTCTTCCACGCGGGGGAGTGCAGAGGGGGGGAACCCCCTTTGCGGGGTCCAGGGGGCCTATCCCCCTGGCTGGGGGGTCTGGGGGCAAGCGGGCCCCTAGCGGGGGTTCAGGGGCAGCGTCCCCCGATGGGGATTTGGGGGCAAATCCCCCGAAGAAAAAATTGCCTTATAAAAGTATAATGTAATTTAATTGTAAATCTGGACCGTTCATTATAAGGTCGCAGATATAACGGTAGAGATTATGTTAGGGTTTTTTTCCCTAGAAGGCAACCCTCTTTTATGAGGGAAATTTATTGTGGCTATGATTGATGGTGAATATTGTATTCTGAGAGAGGAGACTGTGAGAGAAAGAAGAGGAAGTTACAGTGGATTTTGCTGTAGGTTGTATCCCTTCATTTGTTGGATAATAATAAAGGAAGGACCTGGCAATT
>JASDQU010508808.1:34584-49103 GCA_032191745.1 Picea mariana | reverse complement strand
AAGTCAACTTAAAAATATAACTTTTAACTTCTTGACTTTCCCCCCCCTCAGTGTGAGACTATGACCTTGTGGGGGTGCCGAGGCCACTGAGTCTCCTCATCACCTCTCTAAGAGGTGGGGGACATTACAATGTACCCTTTCTTCAACGATTCTTCTAGTTGCATTTTTATTCTTTTAATTCTGGTGTGCTCATTCTACAAGGTGTCTTTAATACTAGGGAAGCTCCTCGTACTAAATCAATAGAGAAATATATCTCCCTCTTTGGTGGTAATATTGGTATTTCTTGGAATACATATTCAAACTCTTGCAATACTAAAAATGTTCAAGGCTTGGCCCTTTTTCCTTTTCTGGCTCCTCCATGTGAGTTGCATACAATTGACGTCAAGGAATTCATTTCACAATGCAAGTTGTTTTCCTTCTTCATCAAGACATGTGAATGTCTTGTTATGACAATCTAGGGAAACACGAAGCATGTTCAACCAATCCATTCCAATTAAGATATCATAATATCTTAATGGTATGATATTCAGATCAACGTTAGTACTCACTCCATTTGGATTTATTGGAAAATATATGACAGTTTCATTGATCATTCTTTTAGTTCTAGTGGCTAGCTGAACCAAACTTGATTTTTAAAGATTACTTTTATCCAAATGAAATATGTCCACTACTTTAAGATCAATGCCACTATGGATTGCTCCTAAATCAATTAATATAGAAACAAGATGATTAATGATCTTACCTTCCACCTCAATCATATGAGAATGAGGGGGCACATGAGTCTCTTAGGGATACCACGGATACCACAGATACCACRTTGTGTCGTAGGCRTCCTTACTATTTAAACCTTGCATGTGGGTTYTKTGGGGGTTTCTCATCATTTGGTCCATCATTCATTCATTGCTTCTTCAYTTTTTTGTTCCTCACTCATCTTGGAATCATTCATTCAATATTGTTCTTGGTTTTGACATGGGAACGAATTGTTGGGGAAAGGAGCCATTGCTTTGTTGGATGCAATTAATTACCGATTTTTCCATAAGGAAATGGATGCATCATGGGGTCTCCACTCATTGAAACTATGACATAGCACGTTCATTCATGGTATATTAAATAATACCCCTAATTTCACTAGATATTGATAAATAACTCTCCAAATCATTTTGTTTAACCCCCCTCCCAATGCATTTTTCCAAAAAAAAACCCTATTTTTACTAGATATCCCTTAATTTTAACAAATACCCCTTTTTATGCCCTTTAAAACCGATAACACCCCCCTCCAATAGCTACAATATATTGATTTTATTTTTCATAATTTAAAAACCCCCTTTATGAATGAACATGATAAGATATTGGTCAATAAGGTGAAACCCCAGTAAGATGCATGTGTGCATGAGATTAATAATAGTTAAGAAATAACTTCCCACAATTAAGAATCCTTGGATATATCAAATATTTTTCACATTAAAATGTGAAGAAAAAATTAATATACCAAATAAACTTGCATACATGTACAAAGTATTAATTAGTTTCAATTATTTAAAATTGTTCCACTTTGTTCAACTGTAGTCATAAAGATCTTCATCTTCAATTATGTCATAGACCTTTTCCATGTTTTATGGCTTTGTGCTCAAACAATTATTTGAGACCCTTTGTCCACTTTAATTCAAGCTCTTTGTCTATTCCCACAACAACATTGTTTACATTTCCAACGATCATGCCAACGTATCGCCAGAGTTGTTTTATTTAGGAATGTCTTTTATAATGACTTTATGTTCCAAAAATAAAAAACTTTTAGTGTATTTTTAGAAACTCCTACACCTATAATATTTATATATTTAAACACAGTACAAGCTAAAGTATGAAGTTAGTTTTATTTTTTAATTAGAAAGTCTTGAAGAATAATAAAGTTATAAAATTATATATAGTTGTATATCTTTATTAAGGATAAAGTATTTTTTTTGAAAATGTTATTCATTTTTAACTTTTTTTTTTTTTATTCTTGAATATTTCAAATTTATTGATTTTAAGGTGTTTTTTTTATTAATTTAATAATTTTTTTAGAATCAAAATTGTGAAAGGTACTGCTTCGAAACATTAATCATAATTTAAGATAATTTAACATACATAATAAAGTATGCCATATATTATTTAAAAAACAATTGTCTTTATTTATGCTCCAATAATTAACCCCATTACATAGTCTCTATCCCACTAGCTTTTAACCTTAACCTTATAATAACTATTACATAGATTAATTTTTTTTATAACTACTCTATTTAATTAACTCCATTACATACATAGTCTCTATCCCACTCTCTTTTAACCTTATAATAATTATTACATAAATTAAAAACAATTTATAACTATTCAATTTAATTAACCCCATTAAATATATAGTTTACCTTATAATAATAGATTAAAAACAATTTATAACTATTTAATCTTATAATTAACCCCATTAAAAACAATGTAATTAACCCCATTACATAGTTTCTATTTCACTCTCTTTTAATCTTATAATAACTATTACATAGTTTAAAATTAATTTATAACTTTATGTTTATTTTCTATATATTTGATTAATAATAAATTAATTATTTAAAAAAAATACCATATTTAAGATTCTTATAAACCTAATATCAATTTTGTTAAATCTAAATCAAATTCTATTAAAATTAAACATTACCCTCTTTAATTATAAGTTTTAAATACTAACTCGTGTATTCTAACACGTTATATATATATATATATATATATATATATATATATATATATATTAAATTATAAATATTATAATAATATATATTTTTTTAAATAAAAAAGGGGTAGTACCTGCTATAATAGATTAGCACAAAACTTTGACAAAATATACAGTGGCATGGCTAAAGTCACCAAAAATGTTGCCGGTATCCGGAAACCAGCATAAGTGGGGAGCAGATAACAGTTATATGATAATACATAAAGGAAAGTAGCATCTGTCATGCCCGGAGGAAACCAGGACAGATGCTTATGGTCCAGATAAACATAAAACATTTACACAATAAAACTAGAAACCAGGAAATTATAAAAACCTAGACATTCGGTGACCTGTCGCCTTCGCCAGTCTGCCAAGTGGTCCCCGCCAGAATGGCAAAAGCCTGCGTGCACAGTGGGCACTTTCACTGAGCTGGAGCACCGGAGAACGCGTCGAGGAGCAAGTCCATGCGCTGGCCCATGAGGAGGGCCCTATGTTCCAGGTCCGACATGTGGCCTCGGAGCTTGAACACCAAAGCAAGGTGCTCGTCGCTGAGGAGAGAGCCAGGCCTTCCGCCACCCGAGCCACTAGGGGGAGCAATCCTCACTTCCAATGCCTCACCACAACCAACCGCGAGCTCCCTTTGCACCGCTTCACCCTCTGCATCCACAGTCTTCTTGGCACCAGCAGCTTGCAAGTCGCCCGGCCAGGGAATTTCTTCGACAATGCAGCCAGGGAAGTCATCTTCTCTAGCCAAAATGCTGGTCGTCACCATGGCGCGGGGCTTCTCAACACTCGACAGGTCTCCCATAGATGGGTCCTCCTCCACGACGCAGGTTGGAAACACATCCTCGGTCTCGGCCTCCTTCTTGTCACTCGGCTTAAAAGCCTTGTCTTCCCTGCTGCAACCAACTCCCGGTTCTGCAATAGTGTCGAGCAACGCCCGCCTCTCGGCCCGAGCCTTTTTCCGAAGAATGGAGGATGCTAAAGCCAGAGCGCGTTCTAATTGCTCCTTCCGTCTCCGCTGTGCCTTATGGGCATCCCAGGCTGAACCCCGGCGAGGCCTCCCACGCTTTCTAGCCATTGTATCTGGGGGGTGAGTGCAGGTGCCAAGCAGTTGCAGTGCTAAGCTATAAGTCCAGGACAAGAGCGGTTGCAGGTGCGAAGCGCGAGCAGACCGTCTCTGTCATGGCACACTCAAAGACAAACAACCCTGGAAATCCTTATCAGAATGCAAAGAAAAGGTGGTGAACGTCCAAGCGAAGAGCGTAGCCGAAGCAGGAGCAGTCTCACTCTGCCCAGTCTCATAGAAAAGCCCATAACCAGACACCAGAGCCATCTGTCCTCCCATATCCCCTTTCAATCTGAGTGTGCAGGGGGTGTAAATGGTTGCGCGAGGAAGGAGTCCCTCCGTCGTATGGCCTCTGCTATGGCCATCCACCATCGTAAATGTTGATGTGTGGGTGGCGGCCATCAGCAATTAAACCCGAGCTTAGTGCTGATCCTGGTGTCACCGCCACGGTGCCGCGTGTCACCCCATCCGGGGAATATTATAATAATATTAATTTAAATTAAAAATTAGATTTTTTATTTAGATTTAAGGATTATATTTAAATAATATCAAATTTTATTTTTACATTTTTAAATAAAAATAATTTGATATCTATTAAATAAAATAATAATAATATTTTTAAATTCATAATCTATTTAAATAAAAATAATTTAATATCTATTAAATAAAATAATAATAATATTTTTAAATTCATAATCTATTTAAATATTATATAGATAACAATTTTAAGACATTTGTAAATTAGATTTAGCTTAAATGATTAAGAGAAATAATTATTATTATAATAACTTCAAACAAGAATCATTTAATAAACACTCCATAGTTAATATTAAAAATATACATACACATAAAATAAAAATAAGAAGTTATTAAAAATAAAAATAAAAACTTTACAACTCAATAAAATATCTTACCACATGTATATGGGAAATGGAGAAAAGTAATGGCTTCGAGACGGGAAGTACTCAGCGGAAATTTCATAGTTTCGTATAAATACTGTAAATACATATAATATAAGTTAGGCAAAATAATAAAAATGTACTTAAAAAATCATTAAGATGTTAGAAATTGAGAAAATAAAAATATATATGAAAAGTTGTATATTTTTGTTTTAAAATAATTTAAAAAACGGAAATTCAAATTCAATTGATTAACGGTAAGTTAATTGATCTTCCATTTAAACTATGAAGTTAAATTCTAGTATTAATATATATATGGATTAGATGATATCAATTTTATTAAAAAAAATTTATATAATTTGTTTTTATTTATTTTTTAATAGTTAATTGAACTTTTTAAATTATTAAGTTAAATTTTAATATTAAATATATATGAATTAAATGATATCAGTTTATTTAAATTCTTTTATATAATTTTTTTTTTTAATTGTAATTATATAAATTTAATATTTTTAAAAAACTCTTAAATTATATAATTTTAATAATTAATATCTATAATTTTAATTATTTTTTTAAATATTAATAAAAAGAAAAAAAAATAAATCATACATTCTACCTTATTTTTTTAATAATTAAAATTGGTTTTATGCAACATATAGTGTCTTGCATTAATCTTTTGTAAGTTTTAGTCTTAGTTCCAGATTCACATTATCTTTTTATTCTCACATATCATGATTTCGTTTGCTTATAAGACTCGTCTTTATTTAACCCTATCTAAACTATTTTCCTTTATAATCATACCTATCCAAGAAGCTTTTATTAAGCAAATGGCTATTAAAAAGGTCTTTGTTCAGTTAATTTTGGTGAGTTACCAATTCTCTTAAATAAATAAATAAATGTTCTTTATTTAATCATGACCATGGCTCTAGTAATGAGTCAAACTTCAAGTTTGACCAATGACCAACTAGTGATAGTACACAATTTAGCCACTTTTCTATCCACATAATGTACATTATATTCTTCAAAATGAGTGTTCTTGCTCTAAAATGAAAAATTAATATTTAGTTCATCAACGTCTATGCACCATCCAAAAACGATTTGTGATCAAAAGTGAACTTTATGAAATCAGTATTTCCAAATATAGCATTTGATTTAGTCTTCATTTCACAACTTCATTAATACAAAAAAAAATCATTCAAATTAAAGTTTGCTTTAAAAAAGGCCTACTATCTCATTTATAAATAAAATTATTGATATCATTTATTTCATCCATCACTCATTACAAGATTATGCTACCAAAATTTTATTAAAGAGAATTTGTATCCTAATCTCATTATTTCTACCATAACCTCATTCTTTCTACCATATTGTAATTTTGTTTTTATCATCAAAAACTTAAAGTTGAAACATATATTCAATTTTTAAAGCAATTTTGACCCTTTAAACAATTGTAATTCTAATTATATTCTCTAAACATTTTTTTTTCATATTTGGCAGCGTTTTACAATGATAGTGAACGATCAATTTTAACTTTTTAAGGAAATTTAATCAAATAATAACCTAAATCTTTTTTTCCATATGATTAATGTCTACTGAGACCAAAATTAGTTTATTGGATCCGAAGAAAGGTAAGAGATTATTTGGATTTCTTTAAAATGTTATTTCCATGCCTAAAAAGCATTAGGAGAAAGATTCCAAGATCATTATAGTTTTGATGACTTAGAAGCTTAGGAAGGTCGGTATTGTGACAAATTGTTTAAAATTGAGATCTAATTTGAGTATATGCAGGGCATTCTAGGAGAAAGTGTTTTTCATGTTCAACCCTCTTGGTGTTACAAAGGTGACAGATTCTTTCATGCCATGGTTTTTTGGGAATTGTCCAACACTCGGTTTCACTATATATGCAACTCATGAGAAACAGTTCTTAATTTGGCAATATTGATTCTCTTCTTTACTATAGTTAAGATGAAGAAATATTTTTGATCTTCAAGATTACGGTTAACCACCTCCTTATAATATCTTAGTTTTCAATTATCCTCTAATTCTTTATTGCACCATAGATTCTCCTTAAACTTAGAAGCTTTAACAATATTTTTAATATCATCGATATTCTGCAAAATAACGTCTTCTTTTATTCCCCAATGATTTAGCCAGGACTTGACATCACTATGCCATCCCCACGCCATCCCCACTTGAGTTGTTGGTGATTTTGACTAGAGTCTGAAGGAATTTTAGGAAACCTCTTGCCATCCATATTGTTTAACTTGTTCTTATACATTAAGTACTTAATAATAGGTACTTAATGGAGTTGTTCTAGGTTGATTTCCGAGGTTGTTCTTTTTTCTAGGGAGAATTTTGGATATGAGGCTTCTTGCTTCTTTGAATGTATTTTCTACCTTAAACACAATCATATAATATAATATAATGAATTTTTTTGGTTAGAAAAGTACCTAATAATAGATATGTTTTTAATGAGAGAAAAGCTCGCTTCTATGAGAGGCATAAACCTAATATAATATCTATTACCTTTAATTATAACCTACTTGCATAAAATTTTATCATTTTTAATAAAACCTATAGATATAACCCATTTTTATAATGTTTCCTTTAAGATTGCATAGTCCTATGATCATACTAACTAAGAGATAAAGTAAACATAGCTCCAATTCATTTTGACCAAATGTAAACATACCTCATAGCAATAAAGTAATGTAGCGTAATTCCTAAACATTTTCTAATTCATAATCATGAATAAAAGTGATATAAACAAGCAAACAATTGTTTTTCAGTTTTTGTATGAAACTACCAATTAAACTGAATTGCCCCTAAATAATGTACAAAATCAAGTTATTTTACTGAGTTTTACCGGTATCCAAGCCAAGTCTCCCGTCCCACCCAACACCACCACTCCTCTGTAAGAATGTGGATTGTAGTCCATTGCACCATCCATCCAATAGCCTAGTCATCAGAAGACTAATAAGTCCCCTCTGTCCTCTCCTTCCGGCCGGCCTCATCAGAAGCCAATTTGTTTCTAAATCCAATCTGTGGAACTCAATCGAAATGCTCGTAAGTAACAACCATGTCTTTTTAAAAATCGTTCCTTATTGTAAAGAGAAACATTTATGCAAACCTGGAACACTCGTTCCAGCTATCATGGTAGCACCAAGTGGTAAAATCCTTCCTTATTGTAAAGATAAGCATTTATGCAAACCCGGAACAATCTCTCCAACTATCATGGAAGCACCAAGTGGTGCCATGTCAAAACCGATTGTCTGTTTGCTGCAAAAGAAACATGAAGGTAAGGATTCGATGGCACATACAGATAACCAAATATAACAAAACAGAAATGGGTCCCACTGTTAGTGAATGCATGAAGGTGAGAGAGATGCTGGAAAGATCTGACCAAGACAGATGGATAATGGGATAGAACAACTGTTGACCATGTAAGTTCTTCAGGCCAAGTGTTTTACTTTGAGTCTCTTCCAACACACGTTGAACAATCATTTTTGCGAGCTCACCCTTGTCACTGGTTATTCACAACAATATAGAGAAACAAAGTTTTCCCCGGGCAAGATAAGGAATTATTGCCCTGGGTTCTTCACTCATTCACGTTGAGCACATACCGTCAGTTCTATTCATTTAACTGGACGAAATAGATAGAAAACAGGAGAATGCTTTTTCAAGACCCGACTGGGCAAATATCATTTGATCAATCGATAGAGTGAAAGCCCAGGTGGATACCATTAGCGGAGTGCCTAAATGTTCCAACCCGTACCCCTGGTCGGTTCATCAGAAAGAGAGTTCATTCAGTAGGGCCTCCCGAAAGGTCTAAGAACTAGCAAGTGACACTCACTGCAAGCATATCCATCAACTTTTGAAGACCCATTACACATTTGCTGGAGATCTAACCCAATTTTATTTGCAACAGTAGAAAGGGCCTCTCTCCCCTTCTGAATAGTGGAATCGTATTGTAGCTTCTCTTCCTGACATTGGTCCTGGAAGTTTCGTGTTCTCTACATGGTGGTCCTGGAAGTTTTGTTCTCTACACTGTCAAAATATTCTATGAAAGGGATGAATGAATGGAAGAGTTTCATGTCGATCCATTCAATATTTCCAGTGACTGAGGCTATTGTAGGGCCACATCCGATTGCAAAGTCTATTCAGGAGGTGGAGGGAAAACAAAAGAATATATTGACATCACTGCAATATTACCCATTTTAATTAGATGCATTATACGTCTTTCTGCAGGGATTGTGGGAAACAGGTTTATCTAGGTGAGTTTTGGATTGTTCAGTTTTTATTTTCTTTTTGTGAATACATTTATTATATGTCGTTAGCTGTAGACCTGGTAGTTCTATGAATTTTCTTCCCATTATAGAAGCCACATGTAGGTACGCAATGTTGTTCCCATGAATGCTTATGGATGCAGGTGGGTTCGACACTACACACGCGAAGCAAAATCGACAGATGCATTTTTGTCCTATGTATACACGATCTCGCTCGGTAGTATATATCGTAGCCAACCTAAAGGTATTGGGCATGAGCAGATGGTATCGGTAGAATAAGTATATGTGTTCATGGGGTTTTGCATCGACTCCTATGTCTCATTGTTGYTGCTATGATCCTCTTCATCATTGAGTAAGTTTAATTGATCGATTCATAGTACAACGCCCTTGAATCTGTCTGTAATAGACAGGTCCAAAAATGCARYTTTTTGTTATGTATCATGCTTGGTAAACTGGATATGAAGCTAGTYGGTTGTCTTGCAAGGCAGTGAATATCACTGGGATAAGCTGGTTGTCTGGTTGTCTTGCAAGGCGGTGAATATCGCTTGGAGAAGCTGGTTGTCTTGCAAAGGTGGTGGTGGTMAGAGTTTGTAAGCGGTGGATATGGCTAAGGCGGTGGATATGACAGGRGCAAGCTGAGGGGCAAGTTGGTYAGAGTTTGCAAGGCGGTGGATATGGTAGATGTGGTTGCAACTCTTCAATAAAGAAGTAGTTGTCATCCTCATAAAAGATTTAAACAAAATTATTGTATTATGTAACTTAGGGTATTATCTAACATCGTAATATATGAAATATATGAAAACTATGAAAACTTAAATTATGAAATATATATGAAAACTTAGATTATGTAAGATGTCTCTGCAAGAAGACATCAATTTGTCCATCCAATAGCATGTTTGAGAAACTTAATTTAAATATTATAAAAAAATAACTTTTATTTCATTCCTATGTACAAGTTCGGACCGTCAAAAAATATTTTTAGTCAAACGCAAATTAATTAATGGTCAACGCCATATCGAACACTAGAGTCCCTTCTTACCTTCAACAAGAACTAATAACTAATAAAGAACAAGAATAATTCATAAGAAAGCTTGCATATATGTCGGTAGTGAAGCTATGTGATCCTCATATATGTTTAATTTAGATTTATTGATTTATCATTAATCCTTCTTTATAGGTTTAATCGAATTTTATTTTTATTCACATTTAATCTATATATTTAATTTAAATTTATTGATAAAATAAAAATATATTTCATCTTTTATTATCATTAATTCACCTTAACCAAATTTACCTTTTATTAATTCCTATCAAGAGAAACATAGCAATAAAATTGTCTTTAATTTCATATTAATTTTCTTTTAATTTTATATTTTTACATTAAATTCAAATGTTTAACACAAATATATATAAATACTTATTTTTCTAAATTTTAATTCGTTAATATATTTGAAGTCTTATTAGATTCTTCACGTACTTTAGTGTTGAAAATTAAATATAATTAATGAATAGGAATGGAAAATTAAAGATGGACAAACTCGTGACCAAGTTTAATGGTATAGTGGAACGAATGTGCCGACTATGAAATGATGGTACCTTATCCTAAATGCTCTCAAAAGAGGTTATTGATCAACATCGAGACAAGCGTTCGATCATCTCTTTTGTAAAAAGTGTGGTGGTCTCAAATTTTTCCTGGATTTCGGAACCATGTTATTAGTTCCTACCAATCAATTATTATCAAGCACTCCATTTATAAAGTATATTATTATTTCTGTTTCCAAATATATTTGTCAAAAACTAAACTGCTATGTAACACTTGTTTAACCCAAATGAAGTATGCTCCCTCCTTTAACCTTCTTTATTTTTATTTTATTTGGTAAACACTTTACGATTTCATATCCTAATCTATATGGAATGTATTATGTAATAGCAATTTTAAATTTTTTTCACATTATCAAAATATGAGGAAAAATACAAATAATATGTCCACCAAGTTTAATGACTTTTTCACTTTATCAAAATCTGAAGACTAAAGATAATGCATATTAGATAATACATATAATAATATGTGTGTTGAGTAACATGTACAAAGTATTGATGATTTAAAATTGTTTTTTTTCCTTAGTAGCCCCTCTCTTAACCTTTTTTTTTTACTATGGTCAAACATACATTTAGTAATTATGATATATTTTTGACGTTTTGTAGCTTCATAAGTGATCAAACAATAATGTCAATTTTAAGTAATAAGTTAAGCTCTTTGTTTATCTCTACTAGTAATAGCTCTTTGTTTATCTCTAGTAGTAGTTCTTTCTTTATCTCTAGTAGTAGTAGTAGTAGTAGTAGTAGTAGTAGTAGTAGTAGTAGTAGTAGTAGTAGTAGTAGTAGTAGTAGTAGTAGTAGTAGTGACTAAGCTAGATATCAAATTGGGGTATGCGACCTCTTTGTTTGTGGGACAAGGGACTCCCTCCACGCAGGGATTTGACTGCTAAAGACTAAATATGTAAACATACCCTATCCCCCTTTGGATTTGAACATGTGACCTCTGAGGAGGAAACACATGTTCTTAACCATTAAATTCAACAAACATTGTTATAGAGTTGTGTTATGTAAGAATGTCTTTTTTGTTTCTTTTATGCTCAACAAAAACTAATTTGATGGATTGGAGTTAAGGAAGAATGTCAAATGATTATCAAGGAAGAAGATCAATTGGACCCTTTCATGGAAGAGCTAAAACTGGATCTAGGGAAACTAGGGATACATTAGTTGATTCGGAGAAAACTAGGGATCCTCCTTCAAAAGAAGACTCTCCATCTTGGCAAGGATTGACACAAAAAGGTTCAATGGAAGAGGAACCTACCTTTCACTCAGATCTAGATCGCAATGTAGATGCCCCTAAGGCGAGCTGGGAAAATCAGGATGAAGAGGATGAGACATAAGAACAATTAGAAACCCCACATCAAGACAAACCGAGATTGGTAGGAATAGAAAGGACCTCATAAAAAACAAATGAATCTTGGAAAATAGTATTGTAATGTACCCAACCATGCCGGTACCCATTGGGATGGTGGGGTACTTGGATATTTTTCCAATTCCCACAAATTCACCCTATCATTAAACTCTGATACCACATAACTATTCTACTCTACCATATTATGAAATTATACATGCAAAATGATATACATAATCATGCTAATTCATGTAAACAAATAGAATTATAAAATGTAGAACTAATATTTAAACATACAACCATTAAGCTCATTTTACTCATCATAAACAACATAAATGCATAAATAATAGAACACTTGTCTTTGATAATGAATTACACCAACTGGATGCTGACAAGTGACGTTGCTTCCATCCATAGGCACTATTGCACCAATTCTTTCTACAACTAGCCACCCCCGTATTCGAGCTATGAATCCACAAGGATGAGAAACACTCTCTCAACCTAATGCCCACTATTTTCTCATCCTATTCACTCATGCAACCATCCCAATCACTATCTCTCTTTCCCCTTCAATCTACACAACCCATAGAAGTGAATGCCCTTCTCTACAATGTAGTCCCTTAGGTTGTCACGCCCCTTTTTCTAGGCCCCAACATAGATTGGCCTATAAAATATCAATGTTGGGATATATGGGGATGGTCAATATCAATTTTCACAATAGTTATACGATTCATCCCCCTTACAAGATTGGCTCCAATTTTCTTGCAATTCATACCAGTAGCATGAAGTTAGAGAGATGGATGGAATAATGCATAAAATGATGAGTAGCTCTCCAAAAACAAGGATTAAGTATGCATGTATCTAATTTACCACTTGACACTCAAGGAAGTACTTCCCAACTAATTTTTCATGTATCTTAAGGATGATATGATTTATACATAAGCTAATGTAAGGGATTTGGATTATAATAAACTATTATATTATTATTGTATTTTCCCCCCTTCTTGTTCCTTTGTTGTGGAGTCATACCCCTGCCCCCCCAAAATCATTTTAATCCCCCTTGTCTTGCAACTAGTGATGTATTTTTTTATTTATAACTATAATTTACATAATTTCCATTCTTTGGTCCTCAACCATACTATTTGGCTCATAGCTTAATTCACATATTTAGTTTACATTACATTCCAAGGATCAAAATTGGGGTGTTACACTCCCCTCCCCCTTATTTTTTCATTGTCCTCATTGCACATCACCTTATAGGTGTTCATATATATACAATTTTTACATCAAAAATTCAAAACATATGCAGGTAGGCTTACCACATTGCATCTTCTATCTCCCATGTCGCATCTTTAAGGTTGTAATAGGTTCATTGGAGCTTTACCTGCCCGATGGATTTGTTCACCTTGAATTTCCGGTCCAGTATACACACTAGCTCTACCTGAAAGTGCCCTTCTAGATCCATTTGAATCATAGTCCAATCAATGACATGGTTAGGATCATGTACATACTTTTTCAACAAAGATACATGAAATACATTATGCACATGCAAAGATGTAGGAAATGAAAGAACATAGGCAATTGGCTCTATCCTGTCCAGTATCTCGAATGGCCCACAATATTTGGCTACCAACTTGGGACAAATTCCGAACTATAGTGAGATTTGCTTTGGTTTTACTTTGAAGAAAACATGTACTCCCACTTGGAATTCTCTGGCTACTCTACCCTTTGTTTTCATAATTTTTCTACCTATCTCGGGTTGCCTTCAAGTTCTGTTTGATTTTAATCATTTTCTTTTCCATATCCTTGATCTTTTCAGGGCATAGCACTACCTTGTCTACTAGATTATCCCTACTCCTTGGAGTATTTCACTTTCTGCCATACAATGCTTCAAATGGGCTCATTTTCAATGATGCCTGATACCCATTTTTGTATGCAAATTCTATTAGATGCAAATAATCTTCCCATTTATATATTTTATCCATCACATACATCATCAACATATCCTCAATGACCTGATTTACCCTCTTTGTTTTCCCATCTGAATCCAGATGATATGTCATGCTAAAACTTAAATGCGTTCCAAAACCTTTAAATAATCCCTTACAACAATTATATGTGAACTTGGAATCTCTGTTTGAAACAATTTTCTTAGGAACACCATGTAGCCTAGCAATTTTCTTCATGTAAATCTCACCAATGTTGGGTTCCTTGTGAATTAACTTTGTTGGAAGAAAATGGGTATCCTTTATGAGTTTATCCATCACGGTACTACCGTGATGGAATCATGGTGCTTCACTATTTTGGGTAGTTTGGTAATAAAATTTATGGAAACAACTTCCCATTTCCACTCAGGAATGGGCAATGGTTGTAGCAATCTAGTTGGATGTCTATGCTCTTCCTTTACATTTTGACACTCCATGCATATAACTATATAATCAGCCACATCTTTCTTCATACCTAGCAAAACATATTCACTTCTTATGGTTTCAATTGTCTTCTAATATCTCGGGTGTCCAACATAAGGAACATTATGCATTTCTTCTAATACCAAATTTCTTAACTTATAAAAATTAGGAAC
>JASDQU010508807.1:101520-117233 GCA_032191745.1 Picea mariana | reverse complement strand
TTTGTTCAGAATTATGGCAAGATTGCAACACCTCTCACTGCTCTTCTCAAAAAGAACTCTTTCACTTGGACTCTAGCCACTACTCAAGCTTTCCAAACCTTGAAGATGGCCATGTGCACCACTCCGGTTCTGGCCCTTCCTGATTTCACAAAGACCTTTATGTTGGAATGTGATGCCTCAGGAAAAGGAATCAGCGTTGTCCTTATGCAAGAGGGTAGACCTTTGGCCTTCACCAATAAGCAACTATCTAAATGAATCTGGGCAAACCCATCTATGAAAAGGAAATATTCGCTATTCTACATGCTATTGATCTGTGGCACCCTTATCTCTTGGGGCAATGTTTCCAAATTAAGACAGACCATCAAAGCCTAAAATACTTCCTAGAACAACGCATTTCCTCCCCGGAGCAACAAAAATGGGTGACTAAACTCTTTGGATATGATTATGAGATCATTTACAAGAAAGGCAAAGACAATGTGGTGGCGAATGCACTGTCCAGAAAATATGAAGACGAAGGATCCCTTTTTTCTCTTTCCTTCATTGTACCAGATTGGCTCCAAGTTGTTCGCCGGGAATGGCTACAAGATCCCAAAAGCTCGCATCTGATCCAGCAATTGCAGACCAATGCTCCAATTTCCCCAGGGTACTCTTGGCTCCAGGATGAGCTTCGATACAAAGGTCATTTGTATTTAAGTAAACAATCAAAGCTTAAATCCACGGTACTTTCTAAGCTCCATGCTACACCCATAGCGGGGAACTCCGGGTTCACCAAAACCTATGACAGGGTCAAACTATATTTTTTCTGGGATGGCATGAAACAGGACATCCGTAAGTTTGTCGTTGAATGTGATGTTTTTCAACGCAACAAGGGAGAAACAGTCAAATCTCTGAGAACACTACAACCGCTTCCAATCCCACCTGCTATTTGGAAGGATATATCTATGGACTTTATTACCAGCTTACCCAAATCAGGAAATAAATCAGTCATAATGGTGGTTGTGGATCGCCTTTCCAAGTATGCTCATTTCTGCGCTCTTCAACACCCATTCACTGCATCCACAGTGGCTCAAATTTTCATGGACCAAGTCTTCAAGCTTCATGGCATGCCACACTCTATTGTTTCTGATCGTGACCCAACTTTCACAAGCAATTTTTGGCAAGACCTATTCAAGCTTCAAGGCACCCAATTGCATCTTAGCACAGCTTATCATCCCCAGACTGATGTTCAAATGAAAGTTGTCAACAAATACTTGGAAACATATCTGAGGTGTTTTGCCTCTGAAAAGCAAAATCAGTGGGTTCAATGGTTACCCCTAGCTAAATGGTGGTACAACACTTCCTATCATACAGCTACATGCTTGACTCCTTTTGAAGCAGTATATGGACAGAATCCACCTTCAGTTCTCTCATACTTACCGGGCACATCGAAGGTCTAGGCGGTTGACCAAACACTTACAGTTCGATAGGATATTCTCCGTACCCTCAAAGAGAACTTGGTCATGGCACAGAATCGCATGAAGCAACAAGCAGATCAAGGTCGCTCTGAACGTCATTTTGCAGAAGGGGATCAGGTGTTTCTGGGACTGCAACCATACAAGCAAACTTCCCTCAAGGTCGAGCATTGTCAGAAGCTAGCGCCCAAATTTTATGGTCCTTATACCATTCTTAAGCGTGTGGGACAATTCGCCTATCAGTTAGATTTGCCCAGTCATTCGAAGCTACATCATGTTTTTCATGTTTCATGCTTAAAGAAGGTAATTGGAACTCGGTGCCAAATTCAAACCAACCTTCCCGAGTTAACTGAAGAAGGATCCATTTGGCTACAGCCAGAAGCAGTTTTGGACCAGTGTGAGCATCGCCTGCGTCAGAGAACCATCAAGGAAGTGCTTGTTCAATGGAAAGATACAACTCCCGCCAATGCCACTTGGGAACCAGCTAACATTCTGCAGCAGTTTCCACATCTCAAGCCTTGAGGACAAGGTTGTTTTTAAGGGGGCGGACATGTTAGGGTCCTAACCCACACATAGTTAGAGAAATATATTCGGATGTAATAAAGGTCAATATTAATAAGACCTTTCAATAAAATAGAATAAGGCGGATGTAAGAAGACCTAATAGAAGCTTCCGCTTCTAGAAGGATCTTCCTCTAGATGCTTCTTTTTAGTGTAATAGGAGTCGAGAGTATGAGAACCCTAGCTTGGAGATTATTGTAACAAAGCGATTCTCAACTGGAGGTTGCCCCCTCGAAGAGGCCTATGAACATTGATTTCTAAATCAAAGTGCTATTTCAGTTGTTGTTCTCATATTATTTTTGTGTTATTGTGGAGATTATGCTGGTTATATTACTGTTATTCTGCCATTTCTAGCATTTTATTTATGTTCTGCATATTTATTATATCTGGTTTCTTGCAATGATCCCTTTAGTTGAAACAATAAAGCCTAAGAGACGTCCTGAAGTCACACAAAAGATGCATTTGTGTGTATTCAATGAATGCATCTGTGTCGGGCTCCCAATAATCTATCATAGTTGCAAGTAGTATTTGTTGTGCCCTTATGCCATTACAACAAAAAAACTTGTACATGGTAGAACTAGTCATGGGTGAATTCTATTTTAGATGGTACATGGTAGAACCAATAATGCCAATATAATCATTGTATTTTGTTTGTATCATTATATTGACATGTATTTTTGTTGTGGTTCGAGGCATGTACTACTTTTGTGGTAACAGTGTTGTTTCCAAAGCATTTCCTTTTTTGTTTGTGAAAGTGTATTAAAAACTATTTATCCAAAAAACATATATATATGTGTGTGTGTGTGTGTGTGTGTGTGTGTGTGTGTGTGTGTGTTTTCCCCCTCGAAGAGGCATGTGNGTTATTCTGCCATTTCTAGCATTTTATTTATGTTCTGCATATTTATTATATCTGGTATCTTGCAATGATCCCTTTAGTTGAAACAATAAAGCATAAGAGACGTCCTGAAGTCACACAAAAGATGCATTTGTGTGTATTCAAGAAAATTTGATAGCGACGACATCTTTCAAAGACCAGGTGGAGGTGTAAAATATGTTGCGCCCTTTTACCTGAATGGGTGGTGAGATCATCCAAATAAACCTCCATTGTGTCTTAAGATCATGGAAAGTGAACATCGTGGCCCACAGAAAAGTGGCTCCAGCGTTTTTAAAGCCAAAGGGAATATTTTTGTACGCAAAGGTTTCCCAAGGACAAATAAAAGTTGTCTTATGTTGGTCCTCGGGGTGGATCTGTATCTGGACATTATCTAAAACCCACTTGGATTTCCCCCTGATCATGAATGCATCTGTGTCGAGTTCCCAATAATCTATCATAGTTGCAAGTAGTCTTTGTTGTGCCCTTATGCCATTACAACGAAAAAACTTGTACATGGTAGAAGTAGTCATGGGTGAATTCTATTTTAGATGGTACATGGTAGAACTAATAATGCCAATATAATCATTGTATTTTGTTTGTATCATTATATTGACATGTATTTTTGTTGTGGTTCGAGGCATGTACTACTTTTGTGGTAACAGTGTTGTTTCCAAACCATTTCCTTTTTTGTTTGTGAAAGTGTATTAAAAACTATTTATCCAAAAAACATATATATATATATAACTTAAAATTAAAATTTTAAGTGAGATGTGAAATATGAAACTTGATATTTATTTTATCTCATTAAAGTGGATGTGAAAATTAGATTTGTTGAGCTTCCCTGTTAAAGGCTATTTTAAAATAATGATTGACCAATTTTCTTGTATGGATTTATTGACGCTTGAATCCATTGGGACAGAAACGACAACCTCACGAGGATACAAGTCCTCCTGTGTTTTTATGGAGGTGGTACTCCTCTCTGTTTTATGATATTCTTTGAATTCTAAATTTCCAAAATGATATAGGACTTTGAGAGAGTCCACTATTATATTCAAAGAAATATAAAAGTTGCAAAAAATAAAATGTTTTATTTTAAAGAGAATTCCTGAGAGATGACCAAGAACCTCATACATCACACATTCAAAAACATAAACAAAATTTCCTCACATCCATCATAGCTAAACTAAACATTTTTTATCACACATAAAAATAAAAGAAGATGATTTGTACGCATAAGAGAACTTTAATAGAGTATACACATGTGGAGCTCAAAGGAAAAAAATTATAGATCAATCTTAAATATTTTATACCCAAAACTCAGAGTTATAAAACACCGTCAAAACTGATCCCGATATAGTTCTCTTGGGATTTCTGAAAAAAATATTAAAGTCTGTTACAAATCTTTGAAATTAAAATTCTTTTTTCTAGAGGACTGGGATTGAGGCTCCCCGGACCATAAAGTAAATATAAACAAGAAGTAAATTGTGGAGAGAAGACTGTGGGCAAAGGCAAAGTAGAAAGACCTAGAAGGAAGACAAGAAGAAGTTATCAAAATTTGTTTAAACCTTTCTAGTCAAAGAAGCGGAGTAACTGGATGAAAAACTGATAAAGAAAGAAAAATGTGATCAACATAAACTTACTATGATGGTATCTCTCTCTTTTCACTTGCTTGTTACTGTCCTTTATTTTCCTCGTTGACGATTATAGGAACTGACTCAAATGTTGTTTCTTGGCCCTCTTTAGTTAATTTATCGATTACGCTCTTAAACCAATCTTCAATGTAATTCCTCATTGGCGCAACATTTATTTCATTCCTAATTTTGATATTAAACAATTCACCTTCTAAATCTCTTAGGTCATGAGAAATGTCATGGATTGCCTCCTCAATATCTTTATTTTTCATAGAATAATCGATAAGCCAATTATCTATCTCTTCTTCACCATATTCAATTATGCCATTACATTTCTCAGCTGATAATCCCTTTAATATCTCCACTTGTTCATCAAATTGTTTCCTTGTCAGAAACATTGAATTGAAAATTAATTTAGGATCTTGCACCTCATCAATGCTTCATGCTAAATCTATCTCTGTGAGCCTTCTGAATAATTATTCTCTTTTCGCTATGGCTTCATTGCATGCTTGGACAATGTTTCTCAAATTCTTGATCTTTTCTTCCCAACGGGCATTCGGTTGCTTGATCCGACTTGGAGAAGGTAGATCTTCTTCTCTCCTTTTCAATTATGTTATGTTTGAGACTTTTATCCCAAATAGTAAAACAACATACGTGTAAAATCCTTCTTCATTCTTAAAATCAGCTTGGAGATACTCATGAAATGCATGTGCCCTTGAACCAAAAGAAACAATATTTTTAATACCTCACAGGCCTCTATTATCAATGGCATTCTCTTTCTAATGTTTTTCTAGACATAATTTCGGACCGCTGTGAGCAAACTTGAAGATCCCTTTAACTTGATATCAGGTGTAGTTGGCTTAATCATTGTCAAAGGAGTGGCCATGATTGGAAGAGGCATCAAGGAAGTGTCCAATTCTTTGATCTTCTCTTTTAATTTGGCATTCTCAGCCTCTATACCATCAATAGAATCATTAAGTGCATCCCCGGTTGCCCTATGGATTTTGGAAATATGGGACGGTCACATATAATTGAGGTCAACCTCTGAGCAGGTCTTTCCTTTTTTATTTTTCTGGTCAATTCTTTCTACAATCAGCTTTTTAGATTCTCTGTAAAAAACATCGTTTTGAAAAGTGAAGGATTCTTCTTCACTAAAGGTCTCATTCCCAATGAATTCCAGTAAAGAATCTTGCTGAGAAATATGTTCCTGTTGTTCTATTGCAGAAAATATTTTTTCAATGTCTGCTTCTAGTTCCATGTCTTCCGAGGAAAATCTTTGGATATCATTTTCTATAAGATTGTTTTCTTCCTCTTGCACTGAGTTTTTTCTCTTCTTTCTCATGGGTGACTTGTGTGAATTTTCAATTTTTCCATAGGGAGGATTCTTCTCTCCCCCTCCATAGGAACCACTGTTGATAGTGTTTTTAATTGAGTGGGCCGCTAGAGCACTGCTCCTAGAGGTAGTATTCTTAGGAGTGACAATTGGATATTGAGCACTTTTTTCACTAGGACTTTTTCCCTTTTGCTTGTAAAGATCATTACTGCTAAGTAATGTTTCTAAATCACCAACGTTATGTACAAGAGTGCTTTGGTTGTTAACTTCTTCTTGTTCGTTCAAGACAGTTTGAATGAAAGATTTATTGAACCCCACTGATAGCATATGTCCAAAAAAAATTTTGTTTGAATCAAAATCTTTGATCTTTTCAACATATTTTAAACTCAAATTGTTAAAATGATTTGCAAATTCGTCAATTTTATTTATATTTTTGAAGACAAACTCTCCAATCATCCATGGTAGGGGAATAAACTACTTTTTCCTTTTTTCATGGAAAAAGTGCAACTAGAAGTTATATTGCCTCACCACCTCTACAGTAAATAATTTTTCGGGTATGTAATATGAAAGAAAAGAAGTATTTTATTTTGATAAAAATATCCTTATGATATTGTGATTCTCCATTTTCTCTATTGTCCCTTTTTTCTCTAAAAATTTGGTAGCTTGAGCAGATATCCTTGGAGTGTTTTTGCCCAACAAAAGCTTTTCGAATACTGAAACAAATTCATTATAAACTTCATAGAAAAACAAAGGGGTTTTATGCCTCCACAATCCCTGATACCAAAAGGTAACTGGATCTGTTTCGCAATTTACCCTTTTACCGATGGTTAAGTTTGGGAATTGGCAACAATGCACAATAGCAAATAACAAATAAGAGGCCATAAAGAATTTTCTATCTTTTTTGTATTGTGATAATTGAGAAGAGATTTCGATAGAAATGAGCTCTCCCCAATAAAAAAATGGCATGTTCTTGAACTGTAAAATACAAAATCTATAAGATCATGTGAGATATAGAAGCAGTGTTTTCCTGACCTGTCACCTTGGTAAATAGCCATGAAAATTTATCAATAGGGATTTTTAAGAGATTCAACCTAGATTTTGCTTATGTCTGTTGGGACAGATGAAGGATTCTCCAAATATTCTGATAGGAGGTCAAGCCCAGTGTTATATTTCTTCAAGAATTCTCTGCAATCTTCACCTTTGAAAGTAATAGTCAACTCTGACAGCTTTAACATATTGCGGAAAACTTGAGATGAAAGAGAAATCAGAGAATGATCTTGGAGTTGTATGATTCTTTGATTTGGTACGTACTTGTCCACACACCATGCAACGATTTCCTTACAATCGAAAACCTCAGGAACACATCTAGTACGAGCAATTCCAGATGTCCAAATTACATTCCCATCTTTTTGTGTAGTAGGAGGGGAGGAATAATACCAGTATGCTCTTGTCCACTGGAAGTTTTGATATTCGTGGCCAAAGATATTCAGAGTGTCACCACAAAACTGTTGTCTAGTTGATGCTGCCATAGGTTGACGAAACTATTTCTTCAGCTGGATAATGATCTCAAATAAATCTTTTTCGAAAGATAACGATATTTTAATCTCTTGGCAAATGAAGATTAAATGAGATTTTAATGAATAATTCCTTGAGCCTTTCGCCATTAATGATGATCTTTTTGGGGCTTGCACAACAATTGTTAGCATTAAACCATACTTAATGTGTATTGGGAAAAGAAACAAAATGGCGAGGACGAGTGTGAGAGAATTTCAATATAAGGTTTTCGTGAACCCGCTAACCCGAGAACCTGCCAACCCGCGGTTGTAGAGATGATAAAAATTATACTAAGTGTAGAGGAACGATCGATCGAACTCACATGAATGAAGAATGAAATACTTTGGAGCCTAGCACCCGCAACAAGGCTAAAGTTAAAGTGATGGTCAAAATGTAGATCACAGAACTTGAAGTGCAAAGTGAGGGTCACGGAAAATGGAGAGTGAAAGTTTGAGCCCGCGAAATTGAAGAAAAAGTCGTGTTGAAACAAACTTATGAAATGAGTAAGTGGATGGAAATGAAGGTTCGTGAACCCGCAAATCCGCGAATTGAAATATGGCTAAGTATAGTAACCAGAAAGGGAAAAAGAAAGGGACAAAAGGAAATATGAATAAGGGGGAGTATAGAAGGGGGAAAAGAAATGGAGTAAAGAAGTGAGGAAAATAGAATGTGGAAGGAAAACATGGAAGCACGAAATGGTCTCAACAAGAGTGTAACGTAAATAAATTTTGAATATATAACAATTTTGAAATATAAGACTATTTATATATTTTAATCTTTAAGTATTAGTGTAATTGATTGAATTATTATTCTAAAGCATGTTCTTGACTTGAATTTATATGTTCTAGGTTCAAATTTGGTCGAGTCTCTTGAAGTTACCAACCACAATAGCGGTTCCTCCATTTAGAGTAGAGATACATTGCTCCAATAAATGGAAAGTATTAGAAAGATTTTTTCTAGTGATAAGGGACTACCTAGCTTGGAAGGTTGGATCAAGTGAAAAACGAGACTTGGTTTTGATGTAGTTGTGGGATGTGGGGATATGAGTTCATCACCTCACTATACCAAAGAGGTTTATGTACTTTGAACCAAGTAGTAGACGAAACAAATACAAATATATGGTATCATCTATGTAGCTTTGGGATGTGGGGACACATATATTTTGACAGAGGATTCCATCACCTCACTACACCAAAGAGGTTTTTGTACTTTGAACTAAGTAGTAGATGAAGAAAATACAAATATATGGTCTCAACAATTACCTTGGTGAATATTTGGGGTTAGAAGATGTACATTCAAATGATTGGATCAATTATAAGATCCATCCTAACTCCAGATCTATCATTCACCAAGTGGGATCAAATACCTTGAGGTGCAAAACTTTCCTCAAGTTTTTTCAATCTAAAAACGTTTTCACCTCAAGGGACTTGATCCCTCTCCACTCATGATAGATCCACGGTTAAAGATGGAGAAACACACCATGGAATTGTTTTGACCATAGTTTTTTTTTCAATTGCCTCACCTATCTATCTATCTATATATAGAAAAAGAGAGTTGATATTAAAATATTTTACTTAACGTGGACATTGAAATATCTTATTTATGGCTAACATTGAAATATCTTATTTTACCATTGATAATGAAATTTTTATTTATACGAAGTTGACATTGAAATAGTTTTTGTTATTAATATTTTTGTTAAATGTCACATCTCAACTACATTTTGAGCACGGAAGGAATTACACATATCCCTCGTACTGAGTTGTAGAAATCAACTCTTGGTGCAATCAACTGTCTCAAGAAAGATCATATCAGATTAAAATAAGAACTTGATGTTTTGGCTTAGTCAAAAAATAAAATAGGGGGAGAATTTACTACTAAGCTAGGATATAAAATAATATTTGAATCAACAATAAATTATCATTATTGGTGTTGGAGGCCTATTTGGAAATTAAGGCTCCAAAAATATCTAAATTTCTCCTTTGGCTAGCTTTGAAGTAAAGAGTTTTAACTTGGGATTTGTTGCAATTTAGGAATAGACGAGATCCAAATACCTGTATATTATGCAAAAAAAATATGTAAAACAATTAATCACCTTTTCTTTCATTGCTTATGTTCATAGACCTTGTGTAAGGAAGTTAAAAATCACACAAGAGTGGAGAATGTGTGGTATGGGAATTCAACTAAAGAATGTTTGTACATCAAAGCCATCATTTAAGCATGTATTCGTACACTTACAAAGTAGCCATTTTTTTTTAATTTATAACCATTAGCCAGTCACCAAGTCAACTATACAGTCGTTGTATGGAAATAGTGTAGTCACCATACAACATGCATGTAGTCGTACACTAACATAATTTATATTTAGCTTATTTGGGTTTCTATATCAAACAAAGAGTAGTTTCAAATCTCTCTGTTAGGACATCATGCATGGATATGCCATTAGAAAAATATTTTATTTTCAATTTCCACACCTAGAGAGTAAAAATTCATATGCAAATGATGAACAAAAACCTGTGGGGAATAGTAAATGTTGGAAAATTGGTTGTCATTGATGTCAACCTTAGAAGAAGTCCAAAATCCTCTAGAAGTGATGGGTGTATTCAAAGAAGTCTCCAAAGTGGTCCCCTTATGTCGTAGCTTTAAGCATAGCCCTCATGGGAAGACGCTTTGAAGAAGTCTACAAGAAGCCCTGGAAATATGGTTAAGTGGTTAATAATCCCTATAGGTGTGATCATGAATCCCGGAGTTGATTGAAGAAAATGAGTATGAAGGACATTGCAAATGCATGCAAAGCATCCATTGATTGATAGTCATCGTCAAGCCATCTCCAACGGTAGGTGGCACACCACGTGGTTCCTCGCGATTGAGGAGTTATTCCCTCTTAAAGATGAAGCCCTGAAGTATGGTCAAGAATCCCCAGATCTAAGGTCAAGAAGTTATAATTTGGCCCTAAAGTCAAGTAAAGGAGAAAAAGTTGTTACAAACAAGAAGTTACAAGTCGACTCAAGGTCAAGTAAAGAATGTGCTTGGAAGGGTATAAATACACATTAAGAACCTCTCATTTTCATCATTCAATATTGTGATCTCTTAGCACAACTTAGCAATGAATTTCAGAGGGAATATGTAGTGAAGAAGGGATAAATTCCAAGGGAAGATGAAGTCTTGTGATGATGTGTTCTAAGGTATGTTCTTTAAAGGTCATCTTATCATTTTCACTATAACATTTTTCTAGAATGGTTCAGATAGAAAAACTTGGAGGTTGTTGAGAAGACATATCAAGGCACTTGTGGTACAAATTTCAGCTTCTGGTTCATTTTACTTTTGGATATACACTCTATGGAAGATAGGGTTTTTGACTAGTCTTGTAACTAGTCTCAAACAGGTGTTCCGGGTAAAACAATCATAACTTCTTCATAGAGGATCCAAATTTTGTGAGACCAAATGCATTGGAAAGAGTACAGTTTGTAGTATTGTTTGTATGAGTTTCAAAGTCATATATAAAATATTGAGGGTGTGGCATGTTTTACAAGTTCTCTCTCCAAAATAGGCCAAAATTCAGGAAGGTCTGCCATTTTCGCTATAACTCTTTTTCAGGGATGATTCAAGGAGAGAAACTTGGATAAATTTCAGAGGCAATATCAAATAAGATTGGGTACAATGTTCAGACCTTTATTCATTACAGGCACATAGTTATATTTGTTGAAAGTTAGGGTTTGTGACTAATCCAAAAACTACTCCCAGACAGGTGTTCAAGATAAAATAGTTATATCTAAAGCTTGGTAGGTCCAAATTGAATTCCATATGTTGCATCAGAAGGAGAACATATCCTAATATCTGAGGTCCAAGTTTCGTAATCAGAAATGACAAATTGAGCCTGTGGTGAATCTTACAAGTTTGCAGATTTGAAGTACAGTTCTAAGCAGCTTTGTATGAAGATTTAAGAAGTGATGTTGAGGTTTATATGTGGACCCATGTGGATATAGGATATTTATGTGGACCTGGCTTGATGATGTTAATGTATCAGTTATGGTGTATCCAATTTTGATGATGATGATATATTAGTTGTGGTGGATCTAGTTTTTTATGATGATGATGTATCAATTATGGTGTATCCAATTTCGATGATGATGATGTATCGGTTGTATTGGAGCTAGTTTTGATGATGGTGATATATCAGTATCAGCGATAGTTACAGTGATTGGTTGGGTCTGGTTTTGATGATGATGATGTATCAGTATCAGTGACAGTTATAGTGACTAGTTGAGTCTGGTTTTGATGACGATGGTGTATTAGTATCAGTGACAGGTTGATTTTGGTTTTGATGATGATGATGTATCAATATCAGTGACATTTATAGTGATAGGTTGAGTTTGGTTTTGATGATGATGATGTATCAGTGACAGCAATAGTGACAGGTTGAGTCTCACACTTATATTCCAGGTGTTGGCGACAGAAGTCACTCCCGGATTGCTATCAAGAGTAGAGCCCGACGCCCATCAGTTTTATGTCACGCTTGTTCATAGATGGGTGATCGAATGGCGGGAAACTCAAAACAATAGCGTTCCAACTCTGAAACTAGGCCAGGTATGCATGAGCAAGTGAGGTCTTGCATAAAGATCAGACAGTGAGCTGTAGTAAAGGGTGAACAGGTGAAAGACTTATATAAGGGAAAAGCAGAGGTCTGTTATTAACATCAGGTTTCTAACAGGTTGAGGAAGAAGATGTCCAAATGCAATATCATCTTACATTCAAACACAAGGCTAGAGAATGCAATAATGCAACAATAAATCATTTATCATAGCAGAACTGCAATAATTCGCATGAGTCGGTCGTTCACGAACTCTCTTAGCATAAGATGAAAACTAGATGAAGTAAGAAGAACTGTCTGTCATAAAACAAGAAATCTCATATACAGATGCATAAACTGAAAGCTAGGATAGCTGCCAAAACATTACAGTAGGGAGCTCTGCTCTACCATCGATGCTTACAAAAATGGCGAAAACGCCTACATATAGCCAAAACAAAACAACAGCAGCGGAAACGAGAAGCTGCATTAAAAAACTTTGCGTCTGCATGTCTTCTGACAGTCTGCGCATGCAGACTATGGATGATCGTGCACTTATGACAGACGCAATGGGACTCCTGACTGTCCTGCAAACGCAATCTCCGTCAGGAAGGACTATCAGTCTGCTTGTACACTTGGTCCTTTCCTGGCCTTCTATTTATGGAAGAAGACGACGTTCAACCACCTTCACGGCAATAATAACTGCTTCCTTGGGATTGGGAATGGCCTCGGTCAACTCTGCCCTCTGGGACGTGGAAGACCCCTCGCGCTGCCACCTGGAACAGTTGGATAGTCTGATGGATAAGGCATGGAGGAACTGGCACGCTTGACGCGGAAGGGGAAAGGGAGGTGATGGCGTCAACACTGTGAGGGTGAGATGAGAGGTGATGAGGTGGTAGAAGATAAGAGGGTCTAAGGATGGGTGCGGTAGCGAAAGGCTGTCATGGAAGGGAGCGGGACACATGGCAGGGGACGAGGAGGCTCGAAAGGTGAGTGGATGATGAGATGGGGGGAGGGACCACATGGACCAGAAAAGGGAAGGTGGACAGATGTCGAAGGATGAGGAAGGGCTAAAGGGAGCAAGCCTCATCGCATGGCCAAGAGGAGAACAGATGGCAAGGGGAAGGATGGTACAAAAGATGACACGATAGGAAAGGGGCCCACGTTGGTTAAACACAGAAAGACAAAAGGCTCCGGAATACAATGTGTGTCATTGATCCGAGCGCTCTAATCACATCCGTCGGAGAGATGCATCCCCGATTTTGGACCCCCCCCCCCTCCACTTAAAGGTAGAAAGGCGGGGGGGGTCCGGAATCACCTTGCGTGCCATTGATCCGGGCACTCTAATCGCAGCCGTTGAAGAGGTGCGCCCCCGATTCTGGACCCCCCCCCTCCGCTTAAAGGTAGAAAGGCGGGGGGACTCCGGAATCCAATGTGCGTCGTTGATCTGGGCACTCTAATCCCTTCCGTTCAGATCTGATTTCTATTTAAACACAGACGCATTTTCATCCCGAACTTAGAACAAGTAGGTTTTTAACCCATTCCTTTGCATTTTACCCCCCTTTAAGTCCAATGCACCCGAGTTTCATCGATGGATGGATGGCTGAGAGGACCTCGGTGCTTCCAACATGAAAATCTTGAATGGCCCCACTCGTGGCTCAGCTATTGCGCCGCGTGTCCTCCATTACCAGGCTCGCTTGACGTGACCAGGTGCTAGGACCATAGGCTTAGCTTCAAAGGCGCTTATCAGTGTTTCAGGGTTCGGGGTTTCGAGATGTGAGATGACGAGGGACTTTTACCCTTCGAATTCCCAAATGTCGATATGCCGACGTGACTAGATCTTGTGCCACGCGTCACTGGATCGGACGACCCAGATTTAGTCTTGAAATATAGGTGCTTTCTTTGAAACTATATATCGGTTAACTTGGTAGCCCCGATATCTCGATGACCGTTGATCTGCTCTTATGGATGAATCTGGGCCGTTGACAACGTAATTTCACCCGCTCATTTGATGGGAAGCCGTAAAACGAGATTTTTCCACGCTGCGCTCGGGCGCTTCTCGTGTAACTCGTAGACCCGAATTCTCTCGAGCCCAAGACAAGAATTATCGCTAACATTAGGCTCCATGGGGGATAGAGTCATCCCTGTGATGCTCTAAGAACTCATTCCGTAGCTTCAGTGCCTTGCTGTTGGGCTATGGAGTCATGCTCAAAACATCCCGTTGCTGAAAATACAAGTCAAAAAATAAAAGCAACAAAATAAGGATACATGCTCAAAGGAGCTTATTTATATACAATCCTAAACTAATAAAACACCTTAGATGGGGCTAGGTGAAAGCAGATTTCCACCATAGCCATTCAAGCAACTTCTTGGATAGAAGCTCCTTCCTTCTATCAATGATCGTCAGCAGATGGTGTAGCCGTGACATCAGAACGGTTACACTCATCAACTCCTCCTTACAGGATGGAATTGAGATGAAATAGGGCGGCTCCAAGGCATAGGGGAAATGACACTCCATGTATTTGCTGACAGGGTCATCGAATGAGTGGCGAATTTCAGAGAATTGGCGACAAACAGCATCTTCTACTCCATAATTGTTCACATGCGGCCGAATATCTCTAATAAGCACAGGCGGGTGACTAACTGAAGTGGGCTCGCTGATCTCAGGTGGTGGCTGCTTACTGACTGGTTCTGAACAAAGGTCAAACTGCTCCTCTGGTTCTTTTTCCTCTTCCAAATAATCATCAAAGTCAGGAGGGAGCAGAGCTTCTCCAACTTGCAGAAGTGGAACTATCCCCCGCTCCTCCGTTTCGACCTCGAATGTAAACACATCATGGGAGATCTCGTGAAGGAAAAGGGAACAATCCTCTTCCACAACTACCACTTCATTGTTTTGATCTGATACAACAAGCTCATCGGGGGCAGATGTTAATGCGCTTACGAAATCTTCAATAATCTCCTTGAAAGAGCCATCTAGAACATCTGCCTTGGAGACTGGAAAATCCTCCCCATTGTCCTCAGATTCCAACCTTCCATGTTGGGCAGTGAGAGATTTTGCCTGCTCTATCAGTTCACTCAGAGCATCTTCTTCCCCCAGTCTTCTATCCTTACAGCCCTCATCATCACAGCCTTCACTAGACATAATCCTATCTGGGAGGATTTCTTCTTCTTGGCTCTCCCATGGGTTAGATTCATAATGACCATAAACAGGGCCCATGGGAAAGATTTTTCCATAATCACCCTCAGTAGAGCTGCTAAGGGCCTCTGCTTCAAAGGATGGGAAATCCTCAGCGCATTGTTCAGCTTCCCACCTGTCAATTTTGGTAGTGATAGAGTTTATCAGTTCCATAACTCCACCTGAAGCGTCTTCTTCCTCCCTGGGATCTTCATAATCATTCATGGTAGAGATACCAAAATCATCTCCTTCAAAGGGTGGAAAATCCTCTGCACATCGCTCAGCTTCCCACTTGTCAAGTCTAGCAGTGATAGATTTTATCAGGTCCATAACTTCGCCCGAAGT
The DNA here is from genome assembly GCA_032191745.1 of Picea mariana. Classification (NCBI taxonomy): domain Eukaryota; kingdom Viridiplantae; phylum Streptophyta; class Pinopsida; order Pinales; family Pinaceae; genus Picea; species Picea mariana. The sequence continues at coordinate 101,743 of JASDQU010508807.1, read as the reverse complement.
AGAAGAATGGGGAGGAGAAAGGACTGATTCCTGATCCAGGTCATCAATATCATCCTCATAGCCTACATAAGAGACAGCTCTATCTTGTATACATTTGTTGTAGTATCCCTCACAACAGCTATGAAAAATCAACTCAGAGGGATAAAGCTCCTGACAATAGGCAGTGAAGGCTGCATGGAATTCACTGAGTGAAGAAATGCTAGCAGGGGGTAAAGAATGATAC
>JASDQU010508807.1:12070-25180 GCA_032191745.1 Picea mariana | reverse complement strand
TATCTTATCTAAGATATGTGAGAGATATGTGTAAGGACTTAAAGGGATTATATTTTGTAATAATGGAAAATAGGTTGAGAGAATAGTGGATCTGTAATAATGGGATGGTTATCTTATCTTCAAGGCTCTCATGTATAAAATAGAGTGCTCTCTCTTCATGAGGATGTAATTAGAATTAGAGTAGTCATTATGATTCAAAAGAGAAAGGGATTCTTAGCTTTGATTCATATTCTTTCATTGTTATGCTTTCATGATTGTCATTTGATTACTGTTATGTAATTCAAGATAGATTTATTGTGTGAGCTCACATATGTTATTTGTCTTTAACTTTTGACATGTTGTATTGCTTTTCCTTTATGCAATTTCCTGCTTTCCTAGATTAATGTTTCCTTTCAACAATTTAGATTAGATTACTTCTACTTTAGTCTTGCATATATAGTGTGTGTGCTTCGTAATCCTACGAACCTTGGATTGACAAATTAAATGGTTGGGAAAATACTACAATGGAATTAAATGAAAATATTTCCGCCTAATAGAGAGGACACTCACAGAGTTACTGAATACTTTGTAAGCTCAGCAAGGAGTGCTTGAGCATAAGTTTCCAAGAGGGCACCTATATCCCTTCGAGGAGAAAAGGGTTGATATAGAGTTGTTGAATACTCTGGAGGAAGACCTGTGCAAGGAGTGCATCGGGCCAACACTCAGACAAAGTGTTGAAAGACAACCATCTGAAGGCTAGTCAGAGCACAAGGAGTGCACGTGGAGAGAGGGAACTTGTTCCAAGTTCGAAAGCTTAGGAGGTCGAGTGCAGAACGTGCCAGCAGGGCACCAGAAGTCTTCTAAGGAAGAAGAGGGCTAATTCCCTTAGAGACTAAGCGAGTTGAAAGCTCAGAAGAGATAGCACAATGAGTGTACAAGAGCAGACTTATTCCAAGTCCCAAATCTCAAGAGGGACAATGTCTTTAGAATGCAGACGAGACCAAAGTAGTCGGGCTCATAGAGAAATCAAAGGTCGAAACCTTTGAAACTTTGGAAATCCTCCAAGTCAGGGAGAAATTACAAGCTCAAGAGGAGGAGCGTGAGCTGTCGTTAGATCAACTATAGGAGAAGAGATATGGAGCGTTGAATCTCATGTCCAGACACCTAGGAGGAGCACACAGGAGATCATATATGGATTGTAGGATCTAGGAGCGTGTGGACCAACAACTGTTGGATCCAAGGAACATGCACAAGGTTTAAACCCTTTGGAGTTGCACAGGAGAGTGGACATCATGAAACATGAAGTCTTGAAATCATCAAAGCTGTCCTGGTGAAGGGACACGTGGCGAGGGATCATCATTTTGCTGACTCGCATGAGGGAAAGGTCAAAGGGCAGAATTGTGAGGATTCGTGAAACTTGAGCTCATGATTTGATCTTAGTCGTCAATCAAAGAGAGAGCGTGGATTGTTGATTGTCTAGGAAGTTCACAAGTTCAGGAATTAGGAGAAGGGAGGTGAGTGGTCCTCAAACTTCGCAAAACATGAAGATCCGATACAAGAAAGGGAGATATTGGTCATTGGATCACGAGAGACTGTGGACCATCGATCTAGCTAGTGGTCATCGCGAGTTCTCATTTCGGGTGAAGGGGAGAGAACTACTTCGCGTTCCCAATACGTGAAGTCCCGAAATGCTCGGGAGTTGGATCGCAGGTCATAGCCGGAGGTCACATCTATGAAGAATTAAAGGGAGGAGCTAGGGACCGTTAAACCCTATTTAAGAGTTTTAGGAATCGGAGGAGTCAGAGTGACTCACAATAGAACTTCCGAAATCGCAAAATGTGAAATGCCTTTTGGATAGGATTGTGAACACTGACGGTGATTGTATGAGGGGGAGCTCATGCACAGGCTTGTTCGCACAAGGCGGAGTTCATAAGGACCTGTGGATATTTGTGAAGGTTCCAGTGGGAACCCAAAGAGCTGATCCATCTCAGAGAATTATGAACGATCCTAGACCAGGAGGTCAGCAGAACCTCGTGGAGGTCGGGGGGGGGATGCAAAAGGTGGTATCAGATCTTAGAATTTGTCTGCATATAGTAGGAAAAGATAAGAAGATATAGGAGACAATATGATTACATCAGGTGGTATAAAAAACATAAGTTCACTTGAGGAAACATTGCGTAATACCTCATCCTTGAAGGGATGGATGTTGTATGACAATCAATACTGCTAGCTGAAATGAAGATCTCATCCCTGGTGAAGCCACCCAATGTTGTATGGTTGCGGGTGTGGTGTTGTCGACAATCCCAACTGTTTAACGACCTCTGCATATATGAGGTTCTTCTGGCTTCCGCTATCAACAATAAAATGCAGTGGGGTCCCCTTCACCCACATCTGTGAATGAAAAAGGTGCTCCACCTCTTCAGGATCTGTTGGTTCATCTGGTTTAATTGTTGCGGTCATGACAGTAGCAGTGGGGTTTGCGTCGATGATCTGTCTTTTACCAATATTTTTAGATTCAGATTATGAATTAGGGTTTGGCTCCTTGTCTTTGATATCAACCACCAATGACTGTTTTGAGCGACATTCATCGGTGTTGTGCCAGGGGACTTTGTGGAAATCGCAACATTTTCCGGTTTCCTTCTTTGTCTTCCTGTGACCCTTCTTTTCCTGTGGCTTAGACTGGTTTTCAGGAAGGTGTTTGTTAGGGCCATCTTTCTCATACTTAGGTTGTTGCGGATTTGCATATCCAAAATCCCGTTTGTTCTGGTGCTTAAATTTTTTCTCGATTTTAACAGCATATCAATAAGAAACACTGAGTGATAAGATGTCCAAAAAATCCATTTCAATTTGGATGTATCTATGTAGAGCCCCACGATATTTTAGAACCAAATGTTGTTCAGAGTCTTTCATACCCAACTTGGTGTGCAAGGTATGGAAGGTATTGGTGAACTCCGGAACTGCTTAGCCCCTCTCTTTCCGTAGTGTGGTCCATCTCATGTGTTGGTCTTCATAGTTTCCAATAGGGTAATACTGTTCCTTTACCACATCCACAAAAAAATCCCAAGTGGGCTCGAACCCATATATTCCAGACTCCTCTGTGAAAATTTGATCCCAGTAAGTTTCCCACCAATGTTTGACATGGGGGAGAGTGTTAAGGAGTGTGAAGGCGATCTTTTCCCTGTCAAAAAAATTATGAACAGAGAAATAACCTTCTAACAGATTTAACCATTTGTCTAGGGAATCCGCATCTATCTGACCTTCAAATACAAGAATATCAAAATTAACGTGTACCTTGAAAGGAGAGGTGCTTCCAAAGTGGTTGTTTGATGAAGACACACTTGTTTTTATCAGCAGGCGTTGAAGGATGTGGGAAAAATTCTCCATCATTTTGTCCCTCTGTCACGTAAGAGCTTGCTCAAGCAACAGATTGATAGGATCGTCTGCTCCGTCGTTTTTCTTTTCTTCTGCCATGGAGGGTTTCTTGGGCATGTGAGAGTGATTGTCTTCAAGAGAGACAATCTTGAGACCCAAATTGATATACTTGGACCTCGTCGGGGACATGCACTGAAAAAACGATCAAGACCAACCTTCTCTAATACCATTGATCCAGATTATTTTCATCACGAAATGAGAGCGGAGATGTAATAAATAAATGCACATAGATATCGCAGATATCCAACAATATAAAATAAATGTATCAGAGATGCAACCATAAACACAGAGATACAGTAATACACGATTTCTATTAATGAAAGAAATGTACAGAGACTGTAAAAATATAGAGTGAAAGACTCACTAGAATGGTGGTAGCTTATCTATGAGAAGAGATGTGACGACTACTCGCATTGGCAAGAAGATGATTACAATGAGGCTCTGAAGGAATTTTTACAATAAACAGGAATGCCAAAAACCCTAAACATCCAAAAACATAACCCTAGGAGATGAAGTGTCAAAAGTCATGTGGGCCCCGTTTGGGTAAGTTAGTACATCAACTTCACGTGGTCATAACTTTTGCATACGATCTTCATTTTATTCGCATGATAGCCCATTGGAAAGGTATCGTCGAAGAAATTCATTTCGGAGGAAATATCGAAAGAACTTCCAGATTTCTCCCTGTTTTCCCAAAAACGTCGTTTAGGGCCTCAAAATGGCCCCAAAAGTTAAAAACTCCTAAAAATAGTAAATTACCAAAATTGCTAGAAAACTATTTTGAGCCAGTTGAAAAAGGTGGGTGGCCACCGATATCCACCTGGATCAATCCTCCCTTCTTAGGAAACAATGGTCTCCATTGCGTTAAGTGCCCGGGGGAGAGGGAAAAACATTTGTTGAATGTGCATCTTGATGAGCTGCTTGCCTTGTTGGAGAAGTTGCGTTGCTTAGCTTGTTGAAAGTTCTCACGAACATGTGGCTGGAAGGGTTGGACCTTTTTAACCAGTCTAGCTACATGATATGCCTATGTGCAGAAGGAATCTTTGCGCTTTGCTGCAACCTTATCGTCCTACTTCTATTGGATAAAAGGTGCTTGGGGCGAGGTTGTAGTGGTTGCAGTTTCCTTTTTTTACCCTTTTGAACAGATTGTGAAGAAGTTGAATTCTGCAATATGAGATACTACCTTGCAGCACTGTTTAGGTGGAACAATAGTTGGAACTACCTATGGTATTCTGTAGAGATGACCCCCAAAGTAACAATGACACTATGTGGTCAAGACTCATAAATAGCATGGCGTCTCCACATATATGGTTGGCCTAAGAGGACATCACAAACATCTAGTGGGGAAAAATCACATAATACCTCATCCCTGAACGGATGGATGTCGTATGACAATCGACATTGCTGGTTGACACGAAGATCTCGTCCCTGGCAAAGCCACCCGGTGTTGTATGGCTACGGGTGTGGTGTTGTTGACAATCCCAACTATTTGACGACCTCTGCTGAGATGAGGTTCTTCTGGCTTTTGCTGTCAACAATAAAATGCAGTGGGGTCCCCTTCACCCATGTCTGTGACTGAAAAAGGTGCTACCCCTCTTCAGGATCTGTTGGTTCTTCTGGTTGAATTGTTGTAGTTGCGACAATAGCAGTGGGGTCTGTGTTGATGATCTATCTTTTACCAGTATTTTTAGAATCAAATTATGAATTAGGGTTCAACTCCTTGTCTTTGATCTCGGCCACCAATGACTATTTTGAGCGACATTCATCGGTGTTGTGCTAGGGAATTTTGTGGAAATCACACCATTTTCTGGTGTCCTTCTTTTTCTTCCCATGACCCTTCTTTTCCCATGGCTTAGACCGATTTTCGGGAAGGTGTTTGTTAGGGCCATCTTTCTCTTACTTAGGTTGTTGCAGATTTGTAGATCNACTTAGGTTGTTGCAGATTTGCAGATCCGAAATCCCATTTTTTATGATGCTTAAATTTCTGCTCGATTTTAAAAGCATATCGATAAGCATCACCGAGTGATGAGATGTCCAGAAAATCCATTTACATTTGGATGTATCTGTGTAGAGCCCCACGGTATTTCAGAACCAAATGTCGTTCGATGTCTTTGATACCTAGCTTGATGCGCAATGTATGGAAGGTATTGGTGAACTCCAGAACTGCTTGGCCCCTCTCTTGCTGCAGTGTGGTCCATCTCATGTATTGGTCCTCAAAGTTGCCAACAGGGTAATATTGTTTCTTTACTGCACCCACAAAAAATTCCCAAGTGGGCTCGACCCCATATATTCTAGACTCCTCTGTGGAAATTTTCTCTCAGTAAGTTTCCTACCATTGTTTGACATGGGGGAGAGCTTTAAGGAGTGCGAAGGTGATATTTTCCCTATGGGAAAAAATATGAACAGAGAAATAACCTGCTAACATATTTAACCATTTGTCTAGGGCATCCACATCTATCCGACTTTCAAATACGGGAATATCAAAATTAACATGTACCTTGAAAGTTGAGGTGCTTCCAAAGTGGTTGTTTGATGAAGGATGTAGGAAAAATTCTCCAGGCATCTGTTGCTATCGACAGGCGTTGAAGGATGTGGGAAAAATTCTCCATCATTTCATCCCTCTGTCACGTGAGAGCTTTCTGAAGCAACAGATTGATATGTTCATCTACTCTCTCATTTTTCTTTTCTTCTTCCATGGAGGGTTTCTTGGGTGTGCAAGAGCGATTTTCTTCAAGAGAGACAAGCTCGAGACCCTACTTGCTATACTCATACCTCGTCGGGGACATGCACTGAAAAGATTATCAAGAGCAGCCTACTTTGATACCACTGATTTGAATTATTTTCTTCACGAAATGAGAGCGGAGATGTAATAAAAAAATGCACAGAGATATCGTGTATATCCAATAATATAAAAAAAATGTATCAGAGATGCAACCATAAGCACAAATATACAGTAATACACAATTTCTATTAATGAAAGAAATGTACAAAGATTGTAAAAATACAGAGTGAAAGACTCATTAGAATGGTGGCAACTTATCTCTAAGAAGAGATGTGATGGCTACTCGCGTTCGCAAGAAGATGATTACAATGAGGCTCTGTAGGCCTTTTTACAATAAACAGGAATTCTAAAATCCATAGACATCCAAAAGTCATGTGGGCCCCATTTGGGTACGGTAGTACATCAACTTCTCAAGGTCGTAACTTTTGCATACGATCTCTGTTTTATGCGCATGATAGCCAGTTGGAAAGGTATCGCCGAGGAAATTCATTTTGGAAGCAACATTGAAAGAAGTTCCATATTTCTCCCCATTTTCCCAAAATCATCGTTTAGGGCCTCAAAATGGCCCTGGAAGTTAAAAAATGCTAAAAATAGTAAATTACCAAAATTGCCAGAAAATTGTTTTGAGCCAGATGGAAAAGGTGGGTGGCCACCGATATCCACCTGGATCAACTTTCTACTTCCTTCTCTAAGCCACTCAACCATATATTTCTTCCTAAGATATTTACTGAGAATTACTTCATGCCAAAGACTAGGTACCATAAGACACCTCCATAAACTTTTTGCTGCTAAGGCTTTTCCAAAAGTATAGATATTTTTTATACCCCACCCCCCCCAACTTTTTAGGTTTAGCAATCTTTTCCCAGCTTATCAAATGTATCCCTTCTTTTAACTTTTTGTTAGTCCACATAAAGCTAAACATTCTCCTTCTGATAATATTGAGTATACTTTTTAGAATCTTAGCCAATGAAAGCCAATATACAAGAATACTTTCAAGTACTGCTTTAACAAGTGTAACCCTTCCCCCTAAGCTTAACCATCTTAGACTACAGTTTGCAATCCTTTTTTCAAACTTTACCACCAACCATTACCAGTCAACCTTATTATAACAGTTGGGTCTTAGAAAACATCCAAGATACTTAAACCCAACATCTACTGAGCTTACTTCAAAAGGCAGAATCTCCTTCAATAAAGCTAAATTTTATGTTGTCCATCTAGCTTCTAGAAACATGGATTTCTGTGGGTTGAAAGCCATACCAGTTTCTTTACTAAACAGTTCTAAGAGCTCCTTAAATAACTTCCTCTTAGCAAAATTTCCATTTCCAAATAGAATAATATCATCAACAAACATTAGATGAGTAATCTATATCCCTCTATCCACATGTATACCTTCTAAATTCTTATCCCTAACCTACTCCTTTATGGCTCTGCTTAATCCTTCAACAACTAGAAGAAAAAGTAAGGGAGATAAGGGGCACCCTTGTCTTAATCCCCTTCAACTTTTAAAGAAATTTGTAGGCTTACCATTGATCAACACTACAAATTTTGCAGAGGTCACACACCCCATTATCCAATCAGTGGCTTCTAAGCTCATTCCCACCTGTAACGACACAATTCTTAAGAAACCCCGGTCAACTCTGTCATAGGTCTTTATCATGTCTAATTTAAGTACCAAAGCTTTGATATTTTTAACCTTAATACTATGCAAAGCTTCTTGAACAATGCCAATAGCATCAACAATTTTACTGCCCTCAAGAAAGTCAATTTTTTCCTTTGATATACCACATGACATAGAAGATTTAATTCTATTAGCAATAATTTTAGTAATGATCTTGTACACCAAGTTACAAAGAGCTATAGGTATATACTCCCCAAAAGATCCTGGATTCTCACTCTTTTGAATTCGAGAAAGAAAGGTTGCATTCAATTCTCCAGGCACCCTACCATTGTTCCTGGACTTTTCAACCATTTCCACTAAATCATCTCCCAGAATGTAAAAAAAGTCCAGAAAAAACTCTACAGTCCAGCCATTCGACCCAAGACTTTTTGATATCTTAAAGCCTTTGAGTATTGAAAAAATTTATGTTGAAGTTATAGGCAAAGTTAATCTTTGACTATCTTCCACTGTAAACATCCTTGGATAGTTTCTTAAGATTACAAGTTGATCAGAAATGGCAAGATTAGGTTGAGCCATGTAGATATTTTGAAAAAAACCAACTTCTTCCTTTTGTAGTTCTTTGTTGCTAGAGATCATTGTCCCGTCCTCGTTGGACATCTCCCAAAATGTATTGATCTGTTCCCTGGAATTAGCATAAGAATGAAAGAATTTAGTATTTCTATCACCTGAAGCCAACCAATTTAGCTCTTTTGCCTCCAAGTTTCCTCTTCCTGTCTCAATAGTAACAATTTTCTCTGCTCTTTTTCAGCAATCAACTCTTTTTCTTCCTCCATCTCAAAACCTCCAAGATGATTTGAGTAACTTATATCCAACTCTAATTCCAACTTTACCAATTCTTCCTTGGCTTTAAGCTTTTTCTTTTTTTCCCATTTAATCATCATAGACTTAATAACTTTAGCTTTTGTACCAATGAATCCATAAGATTTATTTTCTCTGCTCCCAATGGCCCAACACAGTTGCATCTGACAAAATTTACAAACTCTGGTTCTTCCATCCAAATAGAGTTAAATTTGAAGGGGAAGTTGAAATCTCTATTATCTTTTTCCAAATGGAGGATTACAAACATATGATCATAAATCTTTAGATTACACACTATAAATCTATACCTAAATCCTGAAATCACAAGATCCTCAAAAATAAAAAAGTGATCCAATATTTTGGCAATAAAATCATGTCCTTCTCTACCATTTCTCCTGGTAGGCAGTAGTTTTAATGGTTCAACATCCACCATCTCCTCATCTTGTATCAACTTACTAAAGTATGGTTGTAATGGATCTGCTCTAGCATGATCACCCCAAACTTCTCTAAATGAGGTAGTGAAGTTAAGATCACCCCCCAGGATTAAATTTTTTTCTTTAAATAAACCTTCTCTTTTAATGGCCTCTCAAAAGACCTCTCTGTCAGAGTACAATCCATAGCAGTTAATCAGCTTCAAACTTCTATCAAGGTATTTAACACGTCCATCTAGCAAAATCCCTTCAGGAATCAAGTAAGCAGAAAAATCAGCTTTCCTTGGGTTCCAAGATGAGAGCATCCCACCAGAGAGTCCTGTGGAGTCCACCCCACAAAAATACCAGTGGCAATAATTTAGCAAAAAATTCTCTTTCTTTTGCCACCCCAACCATTGTTTCCTGTATAAGCAATACATCAGGGTTCGTTAACTCTAAGAATATTTTTAAGGCTAAGTACTTGGAACTTCCCCCCACTCCTCTCACATTTAAAGAGGCCACAATCATTTTTTTACTCTTTCCAGGGCTTTTTGTGCTCTAAGCGCCCTCAGACCATCAACCACTATAGTACAACTAGTTTCACCAATCAACTTCTCGCTCCCTAGCTTCCTAGCACTTCTAGTATTTAAAGGGGAGAAGTCCTTCTCAAGACTCCATGAACAACCCCTTTTAGCAATGATTCCTTACCTCCTGGTCTATGAGTGTTAACCTCCTTTGAATTCCCCCCTTTAATCTTATTTTCTAAAGGCTTTTGAAGTATTTCCCCCCCAACTAAAATAGGCAAAGGTGTTCTGGAAAGAATCTCCCTATAGGTCGGCACATGATCTACTATAGCCTCTTCGACCATAGTTAGTACATTTGGATCATCCCGACCTACACAGCTTTGATCCCCCACATAGACAGTGCCCCCCAAATAGATAAAGCTTCCTGTGAAGTCAAATGGTGTGACACTGTCCCCTTCTCTACTTCTACAGCAGAGGACCCAACCAGAATACTTCCAGGAAAGGAAGGGTGATCCAAGTGGTCTAAGTCACCAACTAAATCTGTAGACCCTACAGTCAAGTCCTTGGTATCTAAAGTGATACTCTTAAAAGATCCCTCGAGATCTAATTCATCATGTGGAACACTCGTCAAATCTACACCATCCTCCATTCCTTCAAGAAATCTACCTCTCGAAATGACACACCCCTCACCTGAAGGACAACCAATCCTTTCTGGATAGGTACAAACCCCCCTATCCCCCAGGACCTGCAAGATAACATCATCACCAAGCTGAGACTTAGACCCCCCAATCACATTACACTTATCTACCTTATCTCCCTAAACCCTCCCTAAACCCTTCAACCCTTCAGTACATAAAAGCTGTGAGCTTACCTCACTGGCCTTCGGATTTGTCAAAGATGGAACCTCACACACAGGAATATAACCCGAACCAGGACCCTCAAAAGAATCACAACTAGTCTTTAACGACTCCTCTCCTACAAAAGTTTTACCATCCTCATAACTGACAAAAGGAGTAGAAATAACATTTGGTAAAGTTTTGTTAAGCTTACTTGTAGGAAAATCGTTGTCCACTACTGGATCAGATTTGAACTCGGACCATCCTTCTGTGGGTAGAGCCGAATCAACTACTTTTGTATTGTCGGGGTCTACAATAGAGTCTAAAGTCGATGTCTTACTTTGCCCCCAACATTGGTGCCGTAAATGGCCTGTCTGTTTACACAATGTGCACCTAAACGACACCCCCAGAAAATCTAGACGATGCAACACCACTGTACCACCCCACTCAATTTATAACTCTGCTAGTAAGCCTTCATGCATATCAACCTCCACTAACATTGCCCATATGCCTATCAGACCCAGATAGTAGTTTAGGGTCAGAAAATAAGAACTTCCCTATCGCATTACCAGTTTCCTTTAGTGCTTCCAAGTTCCACAGTGTGAATGACCAGTCGGGTAATAAGACCCAAAGATGTCTAAAACGTAAGACCTCCTTCTCCGGATTAAACGCGCAATGCCATTTCTTTAGCATAAGACTTCCTTCATTAACCAACCATACCTACTTTGCTTCCTCCATGGATTTAAATGTGAAACAAAGCCACCTTTTAGTCAGGATATAAACGCCAGGTAGATAACCCAATACTGGATACCATGTATCCTCCACCCATCTGTGAATTTCTCGAGCCCCAAGAACCCTGTAACCAAACCTTCCTACAAGCCCTCGCGTTGAAAGTAGACTTATTTCTTGCATCCCTACATCCCTGCCAAGTGTGAACCTTGGTTTAACCTTCTTAACTCTCCAAGCCTTTGCGTATGATTTGTGTATCCCCTCCTTACCATCTTTGTGCGCCGCTACATATCCCACAACCTCCTCCCTCCTAGCTACCTCCACCACTTCCTGCAAAGACTTATCCTCCCTTAGCTTCCACTCCTCTTCCTTACACCTATCTGTCACAGGTCTGCCCTGTAAACCCCCTCTTGCAACAACTGAAACCCCTAGTTTACACCCTACAATGATTTGCCTTTCCTTACCTCCCACTGCCTCCTTGCTAAACTGACTTTCCTCCAATTCCTTCAGCGAAGTAGCCAAGGGTTTGTTCGCTTCCCTAGCTAAGCTAGCATTTACGACATCCTTAACTTCACCATCCGTAAAACCGCTAAATAATACACCATCTGTCCCTTTTGAATTTCGATCCTCCACTTCATCCTTGATTTGACCATCCCTTTCATCATCCTATACTCTCGAGAGTTTGTACTTCCAAAGTTCATCTTTATACACTTCATCTGGTTGTAGGATTTCTCCCTAACTCCACCATTGATATAAGACATACTTATATAAAACAAGTTGAAAAAAAAATTAAGTTAAATCAATCATTCTTTTATTTACATGAAGAAGTAAAATTATACATTATTTAAAAATACAATAAAAAATTCTTTTATTTACATAAGAAGTAAAATTATACATTATTTAAAAATACAATAATATAACTTTTTTTTATGAAATTGTAATTTTTAATAAAATTATAATTTTTCATTTGAAATTATTATTTATTTCATAAATAAATTTAACACTAGAAAACAACAATTTTTAACAACAGAAGTATTCTCTATTTTCTAAGCAAAATTGATAAAAATAAATAAAATAAATAAAACCGAACCAACCAAAAGATAAACGTTTAGAATACGTCAAATACATGTCCCTCAACGAATCAGCCATCCGTTTTTTCAACAGCCTAGGTAGACTTCCACGTCGTTGGTCGTGACAATCCATCGTATTTTCCAGTGGCCTTAGCATCGATTTTGTTTTTCTTTCCTCTTCCTATTTTACAGCGGAACAATTTTTCTTAGGAGTTATTTTTTTGGTAATTTGTTTTTAATTTCAGGTTAATTCAGAATTTTGATTGATTTTTTTGAGTATTTGTATTGATTTAAAATGAAATAAAATCTTAAAGATAAGATTTTTAGATATATGAAACTTTGATCCATATGAAACTCAGACTACCTCTGAAAAATATGACCAGGTTCAAATTCATTTTTTTTTTTTTTGAAAAACAAAATTCAGGAAGAAAAATTACTCCCAAATTAACCTACTCCTTTTAAAACAAAGGCTGCATGGCAGCTTAGTCCCTGCCAAATAAATTTGGATTTGGCAGGGACTAATAAATTAAAATTAAATAATGAATCAATTAGTACATAAATTAGATTTGGCCTTGGGAGGGACTAATTTGGATTTGGCCTTCGCAGGGACTAATAAATTAGAATTAAATAGTGAATCAATTAGTACATAAAATCAATTTTCCTTAAGCTTGAATTTTGTGAGTGTGTTGATTTATTTATTTTTTGGAAATCTTGTTTTTTAAATTTTAAAGAAATACATTTTATATTCAAAATTTCTGTTAATTAATAAAATTGTAACTTTTAACCATTTTTTTACTAAGTTAAATATTAAGAAGAAAAAATAAATTTGTGAACTTAATTTAAAATGGTTAAAAGTTACAATTTTATTAATTAAC
>JASDQU010508807.1:0-11126 GCA_032191745.1 Picea mariana | reverse complement strand
GAGCTTTCTCAAGCAACAGATTGATATGATCGTCTACTCTCTCATTTTTCTTTTCTTCTTCCATGGAGGGTTTCTTGGGTGTGCGAGAGCGATTGTCTTCAAGAGAGACAAGCTCGAGACCCTACTTGCTATACTCGGACCTCGTCAGGGACATGCATTGAAAAGATTATCAAGAACAGCCTACTCTAATACCACTGATTCGAATTATTTTCGTCACGAAATGAGAGCGGAGATGTAATAAAAAAATGCACAGAGATATCGTGTATATCCAATAATATAACAAAAATGTATCAGATATGCAACCATAAACACAGATATACAGTAATACACAATTTCTATTAATGAAAGAAATGTACAAAGACTGTAAAAATACAGAGTGAAAGACTCATTAGAATGGTGCTAGATTATCTCTAAGAAGAGATGTGACGGCTACTCGCATTCGCAAGAAGATGATTACAATGAGGCTCTGTAGGCCTTTTTACAATAAACAGGAATGCTAAAATCCATAGACATCCAAAAGTCATGTGGGGCCCATTTGGGTACGTTAGTACATCAACTTCTCGGGGTCGTAACTTTTGCATACAATCTCTATTTTATGCGCATGATAGCCAGTTGGAAAGGTATCGCCAAGGAAATTCATTTTGGAAGCAACATCAAAAGATGTTCCATATTTCTCCCCGTTTTCCCAAAATCATCGTTTAGGGCCTCAAAATGGCCCCGGAAGTTCAAAAATGCTAAAAATAGTAAATTACCAAAATTGTTGGAAAATTGTTTTGAGCCAGATGGAAAAGGTGGGTGGCCACCGATATCCACCTGGATCAACTTTCTACTTCCTTCTCTAAGCCACTCAACCATTATTTCTTCCTAAGATATTTACCGAGAATTACCTCATGCCAAAGACTAGGTACCATAAGACACCATAAAATTTTTGCTGCTAAGGCTTTTCCAAAAGTATAGATATTTTTTATACCCCACCCCCGCAACTTTTTAGGTTTAGCAATCTTTTCCCAGCTTATCAAATGTATCCCTTCTTTTAACTTTTTGTTAGTCCACATAAAGCTAAACATTCTCCTTCTGATAATATTGAGTATACTTTTTAGAATCTTAGCCAATGAAAGCCAATATACACGAATACTTTCAAGTACTACTTTAACAAGTGTAACCCTTCCCCCTAGCTTAACCATCTTAGACTACAGTTTGCAATCCTTTTTTCAAACTTTACCACCAGCCATTACCAATCAGCCTTATTATAACAGTTGGGTTTTAGAAAACATCCAAGATACTTAAACCCAACATCTACTGAGCTTACTTCAAAAGGCAGAATCTCCTTCAGTAAAGCTAAATCCTCTGTTGTCCATCTAGCTTCTAGAAACATGGATTTCTGTGGGTTGAAAGCCATACCAGTTTCTTTACTAAACAGTTCTAAGAGATCCTTAAATAACTTCCTCTCAGCAAAATTTCCATTTCCAAACAGAATAATATCATCAACAAACATTAGATGAGTAATCTATATCCCTCTATCCACATGTATACCTTCTAAATTCTTATCCCTAACCTACTACTTTATGGCTTTGCTTAATCCTTCAACAACTAGAAGAAAAAGTAAGGGAGATAAGGGGCACCCTTGTCTTAATCCCCTTGAACTTTTAAAGAAATTTGTAGGCTTACCATTGATCAACACTACAAATTTTGCAGAGGTCACACACCCCATTATCCAATCAGTGGCTTCTAAGCTCATTCCCACCTGTAACGACACAATTCTTAAGAAACTCCGGTCAACTCTATCATAGGCTTTTATCATGTCTAATTTAAGTACCAAAGCTTTGATATTTTTAACCTTAATACTATGCAAAGCTTCTTGAACAATGCCAATAGCATCAACAATTTTACTGCCCTCAAGAAAGTCAAATTGTTCCTTTGATATATCACAGGACAGAGAAGATTTAATTCTATTAGCAATAATTTTAGTAGTGATCTTGTACACCAAGTTACAAAGAGCTATAGGTATATACTCCCCAAAAGATCCTGGATTCTCACTCTTTTGAATTAGAGAAAGAAAGGTTGCATTCAATTCTCCAGGCACCCTACCATTCTTCCTGGACTCTTCAACCATTTCCACTAAATTATCTCCCAGAATGTAAATATAATCCAGAAAAAACTCTACAGTCCAGCCATTCGACCCAAGACTTTTTGATATCTTAAAGCCTTTGAGTATTGAAAAAATTTATGTTGAAGTTACAGGTAAAGTTAATATTTGACTATCTTCCACTGTAAACATCCTTGGATAGTTCCTTAAGATTGCAAGTTGATCAGAAATGGCAAGGTTAGGTTGAGCCATGTAGATATTTTGAAAAAAACTAACTTCTTCCTTTTGTAGTTCTTTGTTGCTAGAGATCATTGTCCCGTCCTCCTTGGACATCTCCCAAAATGTATTGATCTGTTCCTTGGAATTAGCATAAGAATGAAAGAATTTAGTATTTATATCACCTAAAGCCAACCAATTTAGCTCTTTTGCCTCCAAGTTTCCTCTTCCTGTCTCAATAGTAACAATTTTCTCTGCTCTTTTTCAGCAATCAACTCTTTTTCTTCCTCCATCTCAAAACCTCCAGGATGATTTGAGTAACTTATATCCAACTCTAATTCCAACTTTACCAATTCTTCCTTGGCTTTAAGATTTTTCTTTTTTTCCCATTTAATCATCATAGACTTAATAACTTTATCTTTTGTACCAATGAATCCATAAGATTTAATTTCTCTGCTCCCAACGACCCAGCACAGTTGGATCTGACAAAATTTACAAACTCTGGTTCTTCCATCCAAATAGAGTTAAATTTGAAGGGGAAGTTGAACTCTCTATTATATTTTTCCAAATGGAGGATTACAGACATATGATCATAAATCTTTAGATTACACACTACAAATCTATACCTAAAGCCTGAAATCGCAAGATCCTCAAAAATCAAAAAGTGATCCAGTATTTTGGCAATAAAATCATGTCCTTCTCTACCATTTCTCCTGGTAGGCGGTAGTTTTAATGGTTCAACATCCACCATCCCCTCATCTTGTATCAACTTACTAAAGTATGGTTGTAATGGATCTGCTCTAGCATGATCACCCCAAACCTCTCTAAATGAGGTAGTGAAGTTAAGATCACCCCCCATGATTAAATTTTTTTCTTTAAATAAACCTTCTCTTTTAATGGCCTCCCAAAAGACCTCTCTGTCAGAGTACAATCCATAGCAGTTAATCAGCTTCAAACTTCTATCAAGGTATTTAACACGTCCATCCAGCAGAATCCCTGCAAGAATCAAGTAAGCAGAAAAATCAACTTTCCTTGGGTTCCAAGCTGAGAGCATCCCACCAGAGAGTGCTATGGAGTCCACCCCACAAAAATACCAGTGGTAATAATTTAGCAAAAATTTCTCTTGCTTTTGCCACCCTAACGATTGTTTCCTGTATAAGCAATACATCAGGTTTCGTTAACTCTAAGAATATTTTTTGAGCTAAGTACTTGGAACTTCCCTCCACTCCTTTCACATTTAAAGAGGCCACAATCATTTTTTTACTCTTTCCAGGGCTTTTTGTGCTCTAAGCGCCCTCAGACCATCAACCACTGTAGTACAACTAGTTTCACCAATCAACTTCTCGCTCCCTAGCTTCCTAGCACTTCTAGTCTTTAAAGGGGAGAAGTCCTTCTCAAGACCTCCATGAACAACCCCTTTTAGCGATAATTCCTTACCCCCTGGTCTATGAGTGTTAACCTCCTTTGAATTCCCCCCTTTAATCTTATTTTCTAAAGGCTTTTGAAGTATTTCACCCCCAACTAAAATAGCCAAAGGTGTTCTGGAAAGAATCTCCCTATAGGTCGGCACATGATCTACTATAGCCTCTTCAACCATAGTTAGTACATTTGGATCATCCCGACCTACACAACTCTGATCCCCCACATAGACAATGCCCCCCCAAATAGATAAAGCTTCCTGTGAAGTCAAATGGTGTGACACCGTCCCCTTCTCTACTTCTACCTCAGAGGACCCAACCAGGATACTTCCAAGAAAGGAAGGGCGATCCAAGCGGTCTAAGTCACCAACTAAATCTGTAGACCCTACAGTCAATTCCTTGGTATCTAAAGCGATACTCTTAAAAGATCCCTCGAGATCTAATTCATCATGTGGAACACTCGTCAAATCTACACCATCCTCCATTCCTTCAAAAAAGCTACCTCCCGAAATGACACACCCCTCACCTGAAGGACAACCAATCCTTTCCGGATAGGTACAAACCCCCCTATCCCCTAGGACCTGCAAGATAACATCATCACCAAGCTGAGACTCAGACCCCCCAATCACATTACACTTATCTACCTTATCTCCCAAAACCCTCTCGAAACCCTTCAACCCTTCAGTACATAAAAACTGTGAGCTTACCTCACTGGCCTTTGTATTTTTCAAAGATGGAACCTCGCACACAAGAATATAACCCGAACCAGGACCCTCAAAAGAATCACAACTAGTCTTTAATGACTCCTCTCCTACAAAAGTCTTACCATCCTCATAACTGACAGAAGGAGTAGAAATAACATTTGGTAAAGTTTTGTTAAGCTTACCTATAGGAAAATCACTGTCCACTATCGAATCAGATTTGAACTCGGACCATCCTTCTGTGGGCAGAGCCGAATCAACTACTTTTGTATCGCCGGGGTCTACAATACAGTCTAAATTCGCTGTCTTACTTTCCCCCAACATTGGTGCCGTAAATGGCCTGTTTGTTTACATAATGTGCACCTAAACGACACCCCCAGAAAATCCAGACGATGCAACACCACTACACCGCCCCACTCAATTTTTAACTTTGCTAGTAAGCCTGCATGCATATCAACCTCCACTAACATTTCCCATGCGCCTATCGGACCCAGATAGTAGTTTAGGGTCAGAAAATAAGAACTTCCCTATCGCATTACCAGTTTCCTTTAGTGCTTCCAAGTTCCACAGTGTGAGTGACCAGTCGGGTAATAAGACCCAAAGATGTCTAAAACGTAAGACCTCATTCTCCGGATTAAACGCACAATGCCATTTCTTTAGCATAAGACTTCCTTCATTAACCAACCATACCTTCTTTAGAATCTGCTTTGCTTCCTCCATGGATTTAAATGCGAAACAAAACCACCTTTTAGTCAGGATATAAACGTCGGGTAGATAACCCAATACTGGATACCATGTATCCTCCACCCATCTGTGAATTTCTCGAGCCCCCAGAACCCTGTAACCAAACCTTCCTACAAACCCTCGCGTTGAAAGTAGACTTATTTCTTGCATCCCTATGTCCCTGCCAAGTGTGAACCTTGGCTTAACCTTCTTAACTCTCCAAGCCTTTGCGTATGATTTGTGTATCCCCTCCTTACCATCTTTGTGTGCCGCTACATATCCCGCAACCTCCACCACTTCCCGCAAAGACTGATCTTCCCTTAGCTTCCACTCCTCTTCCTTACACCTATCTGTCATAGGTCTGCCCTATAAACCCCCTCCTGCAACAACTGAAACCCTTGGTTTACACCCTACAATGATTTGCTTTTCCTTACCTCCCACTGCCTCCTTGCTAAACTGACTTTCCTCCAATTCCTTCAGCGAAGTAGCCAAGGGACTGTTCGCTTCCCTAGCTACGCTAGCATTTACGACATCCTTAACGTCACCATCCATAAAACCGCTAAATAATACACCATCTGTCCCTTTTGAATTTCGATCCTCCACTTCATCCTCGATTTGACCATCCCTTTCATCATCCTGTACTCTCGAGAGTTTGTACCTCCAAAGTTCATCTTTATACACTTCATCTAGTTGTAGGATTTCTCCCTAACTCCACCATTGATATAAGACATACTTATATAAAATAAGTTGAAAAAAATAATTAAGTTAAATCAATCATTCTTTTATTTACATAAAGAAGTAAAATTATACATTATTTAAAAATACAATAAAAAATTCTTTTATTTACATAAGAAGTAAAATTATACATTATTTAAAAATACAATCATATAATTTTTTATGAAATTGTAATTTTTCAATAATGTAATTTTTAATAAAATTATAATTTTTCATTTTAAATTATTATTTATTGCATAAATAAATTTAACACTAGAAAACAACAATTTTTAACAACAATAGTATTTTCTATTTTCTAACTGAAGCAAAATTGATAAAAATAAATAAAACCGAACCAACCAAAAGATAAACGTTTAGAATACGTCAAATACATGTCCCTAAACGAATCAGCCATCCGTTTTTTCAACGGCCTCCGTAGACTTCCACGTTGTTGGTCGTGACAATCCATCGTATTTTCCAGTGGCCTTAGCATAGATTTTGTTTTTCTTTCCTCGTCCTATTTTCAGCGGAGCAATCTTTGTCAGGAGTTATTTTTTTGTAACTTGTTTTTAATTTCAGGTCAATTCAGAATTCTGATTGATTTTTTTGATCATCTGGATTGATTTAAAATGAAACAAAATCTCAAAGATAAAATTCTTAGATACATGAAACTTTGATCCATACGAAACTCAGACTACCCCTGAAAAATCTGACCAAATTCAAATCTTTCTTCCTTTTTTTTTTTATTTTTTTTTATTTTTTATTTTTTTTTATTTCTGAAAAACAAAATTCATGAAGAAAGATTGCTCCCAAATTAACCTACTCCTTTTAAGATAAGATTGCTCCAGAGTTACCCTACTCCTTTTCAATGCGTCAGACGATACACCAGTCTTTAAATTCTTCCGCCCGCCTTACTAGACTTCCAAGCAGGCCTGGAATTTCAAATTTACCCTGCCTGTCAAGTGAAAAATTGAGGACGGTTAATGTTTTTTCATACCTGTCACTTTAAGCTTTATGCATAATATTGAGTGTCAAAATATTTTTTTTATTGTTCATAAGGTTATGAGACTAGTTGAGTCCAAAGCAATGGATTGTTCCATGCAATCACTGAAAGCTATTTATTTTTATTCATGAAAGTTCATGAGAGTGCAACAAACTGTGTAAAATGTATCTTCCCATTGCTCCTTGCTAAAATCCCAATTATTGTTGTTGGAGTAACTCAAATCACCAATTTTACCTAGAGAAATGTTCCCTAGAGATTTCTAGATGTGACATGAAGAAAAAAACACATGTAAGAGATCACAAATCTTAAAGGTGATAAGAACTTATAAAATCAAATTAAGAGAAATACATGAGAACAATTCCAAGCAATTGAACCATTGTGCTCCTTACATAAGTGAATGGATTAATAGGTTTGGTGATTTAAAATGGTTAAGATGAAGATACAATTAGGGTGATGTGTTGCTAGTTCAGAATGGATAAAATGGAGATATAAAAAAAAAGTAATATGTTTGATTATAAATCCAAATATAAGGAATTAAAGATGGATTTATATTATTAATATTTATTTTATATTTATGTTATGTAATATAAAGTATTTAATTTAGATTTAAATAGATTTTGTTATATATATAAAATTTAAGAATTTTAATTTATAAATATATGATATAAAATATTTATTTTATATTAAAACAATAATTTACAAATAATAATATAAAAAAGGAAATACTTTTTTTGTCGATCCAAATATAAGAGATTAATAAAATATATGAGATTAATAACTATATATATATATATATATATATATATATTAAAGTTGTAACATATAAATTTACATATTAAAGTTTTCAAAGTTTTGATCTTTATGTAAATTGGATGCAGAGATAGCATTCTTTGAACTCAGGTACCATAATTTCAAAAGTCAATCCATAAATCTGTTCAATTGGATGCAGACATAGCATTCTTTGAACTCACTTACAAAATTTCAAAAGTCAATCCATAAATCTGTTCAAGTAAGTATTTGATCAATCCATTTGGATGATTTTGTGTCACCATTCTAACGAGGTGACTTCGATTTTATGAGGTATTGGGTGATCGAACTTTTGTAAATATAATTAAATATTATTTAGAAAATCATGAAACCCCAATTATATGTTTGAGAAAATATCAAATGGCATAAATTCCAGAATTTAGAATTTTTTTTTTGCATATATAATAAATTTGAATTTAAAAATATATTGACTTTTTAAATGCAAATATATTTGGGAAAAATATCTGAAAATTCGTCTTGGTATGGTTGAATCGAACTTCTCTAAATGTAATTAAATATTTAGGAAATCATGAAACCCCAATTATATGTTTGGGAAAATATATTTGGGGAAAAAATTTGAAAATTCAAACAGAAATTATATATTTCTAAAAAATATCAAACAACATAAATTCTAGAACTCTATTTTGCATATATAATAAATTTTAAATTCAACCATATGTAAGATCTAAATGCAATTATATATTTGGAAAAAATATCAAACAATTTAAATTTCATAACAAATTAGTAATAAATGTGAAATACAAGAGAAAAAGAAAATTCACTTGCCTTTGCTTCACGACCGCAGTGGCATAGCAACAATCAATTTGGGAATGAACTGTAGTAGACTTTCTTTCCTTTGCCACTGCCTTTGCTTCAACAATCCTTCGTTTATTTGCAAAGCTCATTGAACCCATAACGGAAGCACCAACAAGGAAGACAGGCTCAAGGGAATTTAAAACCCTCATTCCAACAAGATTATTTGCGTACCCGGATCAAGAAATATTAATGGAACACTCCGAGCAATATATGGTCCCCGTGGGATGGTTCATCTCAAATGTAAAATGTAAATCCTAGAAGGAAAGAAGCACGAATTGCAATAGGGTAGCAGAGTAGAGTTCGAGGCTGGCTTCCAGAAAACATTCACAGACTTGGAATAATTACACTTGATTAGGGAATGGGTAGGTGGGGGATAATGCTCATTCAGTGGGGCTATGTCGTCAGCTACGTGGGGATTCGTCCATATGAACCAGCAGGGGAGTCCCATACTTGAATGACCAACACAGTGAGCATTGTTCATTACTGGAAGTAGGAAAGGGTGCAAGGGCACAAGTAGAAACCAAGCGGATGAACTCTCATTGTATGGACTTTGTAAACGCAAAAGTAACAGACCAGCTATTGCTGAGTAAATTTACGCTGTTGACACGGCCAGTCAATGAACCAGCAGCACGAATTGCAATAGGGTAGCAGAGTAGAGTTCAAGGCTGGAGTGGAGTAGTAACAGAGCAAAGTTGAATGCTAGAATGAAAAAGATCTAAACACAATTGAAATTTAAGAATAATGAACCGTCGCTTGTACTTGTCTTCAATGTTCATTTATCACTTCATCTAATCTTGTATGGGTGTCATCAAATATAATATGCAGGTCTCATCAATTGTAATGCCACGTGCCCAGTGCCTTGAACTTCCTTCAACCACCACGGTACCACCGGATATGACCGCGCGATTTGGCATTTGTTTATTTATTTTATGGTGATACGGCAGCACAAACTCATTCACTGGCATTTACTTCTATACAATTACTTATGTTGTGAGGGTAACCCTATATTATATGTCCACATATGTGGGTAACCTTATAGTGCACATACCCATTAGAATTTTTTACGGGTAATAGAGAAGGTTACACGTCAATTTAACAGGTGGATAATTTCAACGCAAGTCAATAATGACGTCTAGATTTTATAGAAACGTGTCAAATACAGGCTGTAGGACCAAATACGGGCTGTAGCCCGTCAAATTCCAGGACTGCGTTCCACGTCTTTTGTCGTCAAGTCAAAGACAATCCACCGTCTTTTCCAGCGGTCTCACACGTTCTTCCAGCCGCCTCCGAAGACTTCCACGTGGTTGGTGGTCAAGTCAAGACAATCCACCGTATTTTCCAGTGGCCTCACACCACTCTTAAATTCTCTTTGCAATTCTCTCTGCACACTACTCAAATTATCTTCGCTCCCGAGTCCCATCACTACATTTTCTCTGCACAAACTCACATTCTCTCGGCTTGGGAGTGGGAAAATGAGCTCCTCTTGCCGTGGCATCGCCATTCCTATCGTTATTATTATTGGTACGCTACTATTACTGTATTTCTCACACAGGCCTGGAATTTGACGGGCTATAGCCCGTCTTTTGCCTCTCAGCCCGTATTATTCAAAAATACAACACATATCCAGGGCCTCACACCACTCTTAAAATCTTCCAGCCGCCTCAGTAGACTTCCACCACTCTTAAATTCTTCCAGCCGCCTCAGTAGACTTCCACGTCTTTGGTCGTCAAGTCGAAGACAATCCACCGTCTTTTCCAGCGGCCTCACACCTTCTTCCAGCCGCCTCCGAAGACTTCCACGTGGTTGGTCGTCAAGTCAAGACAATCCACCGTATTTTCCAGTGGCCTCACACAACTCTTAAATTCTCTTTGCAATTCTCTCTGCACACTACTCAAATTATCTTCGCTCCCATCACTCTTACATTTTCTCTGCACAAACTCACATTCTCTCTGCTTGGACTGGGAAAATGAGCTCCTCTTGCCGCGGCATCGCCATTCCTATCGTTATTATTATTGGTACGCTACTAGTACTGTATTTCTCACACATCCTCGCCTATCTCGCCACAGATGAGGATTATCCATCTTATAAAGACTGCGCTCCTTCTATTTGTGGCAATTCCACCATCCGATATCCCTTCGGAAAATGTGGCCGTGAATCCGCCGACTGCTTAGACGATCAGACCATTCAAATTACCGTTCACGATAATCTTGAATTCCGTGCCAGAGTAATTGGAGATATCACGGAATCGTCCTACCATACCCGAACCCTTCAAATCGCCCAAGATTTCTCAGTCTTCGCCACTTCTTACTCAGTCTTCGCCACTTCTTACTCAGTCTTGAATTTCTTCGGCACTGCTGACTCAGTCTTCAATCTTTCTCAGGGATACATGGAAGGAATATATTTTAACTGTACACAACAAAATCGGCACATCAACAAAACCCTCACGCGGCTCGATTGGGGAGACACAGACCGCCAGTGCTTCTTCTATAATGGTTCATCTGACTTCTGTGGTTTCAACGATGACTTCTGTAACGATTGCAGTGTGTATGGTGTAGTCGTCCCAACGGATAAGAACTACAACATTAGCAGTGATAAGAATTTGGAACAATTGAAGAAAAGAGGATTCCAAATTACATGGACTA
>JASDQU010508806.1:27193-40823 GCA_032191745.1 Picea mariana | reverse complement strand
AAGTAATTATAAATTTAACAATTTACATCCCAACAACAACAACAACATTAAATGATGCATAATGTTCACCAAAATTATTTATAGTTTGTAAACTCGTGATATCCATCTCCTATTTTTAGATAACCAAAATCACTACCTATAAAGCTAAACAGGCAAACCCTCTTTAAAGAAAGATTGTCCTTAAACAACATTAATATCAAATGATATAGATCATTGAATTTAAAGTAATTATAAATTTAACAATTCACATCCCAACAATAACAACAACATTAAATGCATTGTTGCTAGATGCATAATGTTCACCAAAATTATTTATAGTTTATAGACTTATGATATCCATCTATTTTTAGATAACCAAAATCACTACCTATAAAGCTAAACAAACAAACCCTTTTTAAAGAAATATGTTCCTTAGACAACATTAATATCAAATGCAACCATTCACAACAATTCCTTAATAGTAATCACCTAATGATGGCTCTTTCGATCTCTTCTTATTAATTTTATTCTATTAACAAGAGCCACTGCAGTAGCGATGTCCCTGTTGAAAAGGCACCACTTCTTGCCATGCATAACAACTGGTTGTCTTCCTTGGCCAAGTGGCTAGCTCTTTCTAACATTTGTTGCATAGTACCAGTAATCATGTCCTCCACTCCGAGCACATGCCTGGCAGGAATATTGCGATCAACTTTCAGTTTGCAGGCTTTGTCTTTGACAGGCACCGACTTCCTTTTGTTATTGGAATTCCCTCTTGACCCTAGACCTTGAACCCACCATGGCCCTCGATCCTCACATAGCCTCCTCCTCTATTCGTGTATTTCTCGTAATATGGGTTGGCTGGGATGGATTGAAAGGTGACATAATGTGTTTGCTTGAACCACCTCCTCCTGTCAATTAACATTTTCCTGGGGAATGGATCGATGCAGGAAATTTGCAAGGTTAAGGAATTATTAACCAAGGAAAAAGAACATATAATTTAGGGTTGCCTAATATTGACCAAACCACTTTAATTGAGGGTGATTGTTTATATAACGTTTGGTGGATTTGTGTAGCCTGAAAAGGTGTTTTCTAAGGATGGCCTAGTGCCACGCGGTTCTACCCCTTGCTCTCATTGCCAATGAGAGATCCACAACCACTTTTAGGGCTCGAATTTGAGCAGAGAGCTTGGTCGCATGTTGATCGATTCTCCCACGGCGGAACATGGCTACCAGGCACCTCAAATATTTCCGTTGGAAACCTACCCTCCATTGTGGTTCTTGTCGACGTCCAGAAGGTTGTTCCATATAATAAGCAGCTCAACAAATTTAAAAAGTGCAACCACTACACAAAACAAAAGGATTCCTGTAAATTCTGATGTCTATGTTCATCCCATCATGTGGTTAACTAGGCTTGCAGGTATCACATTTTCTTTGTTTAGTTAGTAGTTCACGGAATGAGTCATTGTATGGTGAATATGGGCACGTGATCTATGTATGGGGATAGTGGGAGTGGTCGGGTTGGCATCAATGGGGATATACATTTTTCCAAGACTTGATGCCCTTCCTCGAGTCCCTTATACTAATTTTACTTCTCTTTAGGTTTCATAAACTCCAATGCCCGATGATATGTGTATAAAACAAACTACTTGGGCGACAACGAAGCACATACCCATACCATTTAAAGGAGTCAGACGACACAAAGGATAAACACCTGGTTCTAAGTGTTGTGTTTATTAGATATAAATCTTCTAATTAGTACAAAGGCAGGTGCGCACAACCCGACCGGAAGGCACTTGGAAACTTAGCTATTGAGTTGTAACAAAGTCGTAATTGGCTTTACCACAATGAAGTTTTCCATAGAAAAAATGCTTTCATAGATTGGATTTCACTTGACTATCTACGGCTCCATTGCATGTGCTTGGGTCAGGGTAGAAGTGTTGTATAAGTGTATCTACATCTTATTAAGTGTTTTTATTGAAGTTATTTTCTCTATAAGAGGTGGAATAGAATAACCCGGTTGAAGCGCAATGATCATACGTCTGTAATTCCATAAAGAAATCCTGACTCGAAACAAGAGGCGTGCAGCGTTAGAAAATGTGTACTTTTTAATTGTCATTCAATCTCTTCTTTCTAAAACCTCCAGATCTTCCATAATGAGTCGAGTTGAATTTGCATAAGTAGAGAGAACCCACAGAAGTAGGGACAGGAAAAGAAGGCAGAAAAATATTCTCTATATATATTCTATGTGTGTTTCTTTGTGTATAGTCCACCACTAAAATTCCATTTCATTTCATCATTCAAAAATATATTTTTGAACTGAGCAGGTACAAGTTGGGACTTCTCCCATTGTATACACTAACTACTGTGTGAATTCTATTGTGGAGAGAGCATGCAGAGGAAAGCGTTATGTGACCATTCCCATGTGGTATAGCGTCGTCTTCCTATACAGGATTTGGGCCCCTGAACTTCTAGAATGGGTTTTCTACATATTCTATGTCAAGAAAACTACTACTCCCTACAAAGTCCACCAGCTCAGACTCTGTATCTGATAATGACTCCCCTATTCATAGTAAGGTTGCGTCTACCTCCTTCGTTGCTTACTCTGTCCCCTGGAAGCAGCAACAGCTACCGCTCACCAAGGCGTTTCTGGATGCAATGGGAGCGAATAAGCTTTTGTATCCCTCTTTGATCCAGTCCTAACCTTAGTCCCAGTCCCCTCGAAGCACCAAAGAAAAGTAGAAGAGAAAATCAATCCAATATTCAAGACTAATGTTAGCTAATAAAAAAAATACTTTTTCTTGATGGTCAGATGTTTAAAGTTTGCATGATTCCATGCTTGTGCCATGTCCCACCAGGAAAACCGAGATGAGAGTAAAAATGGGTGAAGCGGTATATCTTGTAAATAAGAGGATTTTGATTATATATATTTTTGTGCATATATATGTGTGTGTGTGTGTGTTTCTTCTTTCAGACTTCTAAACAATTGAGTGACTTGGAAACAGGATGTGGAATGCAACAAACAGGAAGACACTAGTGATGAGGAAACGACAGCCCTGCAAAGCCATCATATATTCTAGGTAATTTTGGAGAACTAAATTAGTATTCATAGATTGAAATTTCGGCATTGATATTCATTAAATTGATATCAATTTTGGAAATAACCATGCTGGTCTTTTTAGATTTAGCTAGAGGTGTGTATGAAGAAAAGGGTAATGCTGGGAAGTTTGCAACATATCCATGTTCAATTCTACATAAAACTAGCAAATTTCTAGTACAATAATATTGTATAGTAAATTCCTTTGCGTTTTTGTTTTCCTGATATTGAAAATATTGCTCTGGTTTACAATGATTTTAGGGGAAATAAGTTACCTTAATAGTAAATTCCTGTAAATATTGCTCTGGTTTACAAGTTTACAATTGGTTTACAAGTTTACAATAAATCATTGTAGGGGAAATAAGTTACCTTAATTGTAGTTCGTAACTTGCTCTTTTCCAGGATTTCCTAGAATTTCCAACGCTCTCTCATGATTTCCAATGCTCGAGCAACACTTTCCAATATTTTTAACGATCCAAATTTCCTCCAAATTTCAAGGATTTCCTATGCTCCAACAATAGCTTGAGCCTGGTTCAGCCATGCTCCAACAACAACTTCAACCCGGTTCAGCCTGGTGATGTATTGTATGCACCCACAAAAATTTGGATTTCCAATGCTCCAACAACAACTTGGTAATGTATTATATACACCCACAGTGGCAGTGGGTGGAGAAAGGCAGTAGATTGCTTCCAAAACTCACTGCCCGGATACGCCGCATAGATAGAGATCTGCAACATACACAAAACGGTTTGTCATAGATAGAGATCTGCAGCATACACAAAACAGTTTGTCATAGATAGAGATTTGCATCATACACAAATCATAGATAGAGATATGCAACATACACAAATCAGTTTGTCAGTGATGTTAGTGATCCGCCACATACACAGTGGATACAATGCATACTCCTTACTCTTTAAATAATGCATTGCAGTTAATGCAGTTAAGATCCTATTTAAAGATGTCAGAAAATGGACATAAATTCAATGGAGGATTCAATGAAGTTATAATAGGTTGAAAACTTAGGTTATGAGGTTTAAAACTTAAGTTGTGTAACATTATGTATAAATTATAACTTAGATTCAATAAATTATAACTTAGCCTATCTATGAAATCCCTGCAATAAGACATCCATCTTCTTAGTCAATAAGATTTCTAAGATTTCAAAAAAATATGTTTAAACATTATAAAAAATTAATAACTTATTTTCTCTTATCTGTAAGTTTGGCATGAAAATATTTGAAGTCAACCATCAAACTAATTGACAATCAACTCTTTATCGAATGCCAGAGTTCCTGCTTGTCTTCGGCAGGGAGTAATAATATCCATCACTCAAAGACTTATCTAATATTTGTATAAAATATTTCTAATGTTTTTAGAAAATGACTTGAGTGCCCATGATGAAAATTAATAGTTGTAAACAAAACATTGTATGCATATGAACATTGTGATATCTTATGATATTTATTATTTTTATATTATTATTATTTATAATGTTTATATCTAAGTTAATATATGTTAACACTGATTTTTCTTAGTTTTAGATTTAAGAATCATTGAAAGGGATAGATCATCTAGAATGGATTTAGGTTGGTTGTAGTTTCATTCAATTTCGTAGAACTCAAAACTCACAATTTATGAAAATTTTCATATCTTAAATTACAATTTTGATTATTGTTAAGATATTTGTATTCACATTGTAATAGTATTTTTATTTTATAATATTTCTAGTCATGTGTAAATATGGTATCTCTATATATTAGTTTTTATATATGTGTATATATCAAATCTCTCTCTTTTATATATGTAGAGATATTTTTATTTTTGGTTGTATATATTCTAGGTTAACATTTAATATTATTAATATTATGTGTTATAAGTATTATTTATTTTTGAAACATATAATGATGTAGGCATTACCCACGAGAAAGCATCTCTATCACATTGGGTTGCAAAAGCACATTTTGGCACAATTGACCATACCCCTGTTTTTTTATGTTTTGGTTGTCATAGTATATAGCTTTTACACTTTGTATTAGCCATTAGCATGTTGTTGTGCAAGGTTTACATTGTCGTTAGACATGCACAACCCACCTTATGATGACACAAATGTCTTTGTATCCATCCTAGCTACGACTTACATTGCATCGAAGCTTCCCTATTTGAGTCTCTTATTGTGGTTTGTATGTGTGATTGTGGTTTCTCATTTGATATATAGAGTCATGGTAAGGTTTTCGTTTTTCTAGAATTTAGTCTTTATCCTTCTTTCATCACATGTTTAGTTATGGTAGATGCTTTGGGTAGCTCATTTGGGTCCCTTCCTTGTTAATTAGGATATCTCTCAACTCTCATGCACTAGAGGGGGTGTTGGTTAGTTAAAGAATCTCCATTGTATCTCCAAACGTCCCTAATTGAGGTTCCTAATTTGTCAAAATTTCCATTCTCTTAAATAGTTTCAATACACAAATATGAATTGTAACTTTTTCTAACCCTACAAAGTTCATGGCTTGTTATTTACACTTCCCTATAATTATCCCAAATAGAAGTGTTTTCCCAAATAATACCCATGATCCATTTACATACATACACTACATCATAATTAAACCATAGTTTTTTATTTTTTTTTGAAAAGACATCTATCCAACTATTAGTACAATGAATGATTGGGTACACCCCTCAATCATTATCAAATATATTTACATTTCTCCCTTACTCACATTATTAGGGTTTCCTTAGGAGGTATGTTGACCCTGCAACACACCCAAATCTATATATGGGGCCACATTGAAAATTTTGCCCTTGAGACATTTTGCATATGCATGAAATTAAATAATTAACTTTTTTTAATAAATTTATTAAGGTTTAAAGTCCCGATTCATATTCGGGGAGGAAAACATTCAACCCAAATCTATATATGGGGCCACATTGAAATTTTTTCCCTTTACACATTTTGCATATGCATGAAATTAAATATTTAGATTTTTTTGGTAAATTTATTGAGGTTTAAAGTCCCGATGATTCATATTTGAGAGGAAAACATTAAAAAGGTTTCAAGGTTCCTTATGACCTTTCAAAGTTAGAATATTGACTTTCGTTATAGGTCACAAAAGTTATTTACCTTTAGAAAAGGTGACCAAGGAAACCATTCAACGTTTTAAATCCTAAGGAGCTATACTCATTGGT
Organism: Picea mariana; assembly: GCA_032191745.1. Classification (NCBI taxonomy): domain Eukaryota; kingdom Viridiplantae; phylum Streptophyta; class Pinopsida; order Pinales; family Pinaceae; genus Picea; species Picea mariana. The sequence goes on along the minus strand of JASDQU010508806.1, from coordinate 34,568 downwards.
TGAATGGGTTGTCCTTCATTTTAATAATTCATAAGAAGGATATATTTTCCCCTTCACTGCCATATTAAATAGTGGGACCCATTTTCATTCTATACGCCATATTATATCTTTTATCCTAGAAAAAAATATTTATGATAAAATTGAGTGACACAAAAAAATACAAAAAAAAATCCACAAGAGGTATAATTCTAAGTTGTTTTAGGATTTTTCAAGGTTCTAAGTTGACTTAGAGAACCTCAAAACCCTTGGGGCATGAAGGAACTATGTTCTTGGAACTTTGACCTATGAAACTATGCCAATCATCTCAATTTATGTTGTATTTTATAATTGAAATTATGACATAAAAGAGGTTGTTTTTTTGATAATTTTTATCCTACGCCCATTAGATACATGGTAATCTGAAGTCCTTAGATACCCCAAGGTCCTCATCTCCCCAAACCCTAACTATCTCAATGCAATGTTTCGAAAAACCTCATTCATTTAAATAGCTAAGATTTCAATTCTTTGAATCCCAACTCAACATTTTGACCCACTTCATCTAGGCATAACGAACAATCCTTATTCTCCAATCTCTCGATCATCTTTATTCATTACTATAACAAACTATTTGACAAAACAATGAATGTGATCAATTTCTTTGAGTCTAATTAGAAGGCCAAATCTATTAATACTAATCATGAAGTGTTAATTCAAAGTATTTCATCCTCCCAAGAAGTGTTGAAATTCAACTTTCACCCTTACTTCTTAAACCAAAAAATGTAATGACTATAAATTTTTACCCCCTATCACATTAAGTTTAAACGAATTAATAAACATGATTATTAATTTTATGCTCATATAACTTGATAAAGTATTTATTATAATTTCATAAAAAAATATCAATTATCAGTTTCTTAAAATAAGAGATTACCCCTTATTTTCTAAGTTCCAAAGTAATAAAAAAAAAATGCTTTTAATATAAATATAAATACAAACTTATTGTGAAAAATTTAAGTTCATAAAATTTTATATACTTCCAAATTTTTTAAATAAGAAATCAATGGTCATTTTTTAAAGTAATAAAATCAAGCAATCCAAAACACATGTCTTGTATGGATACAATACAAAGTAATACAAGATGAATTAATCTATAAAAATATAACTATTATATAATAAAAAAATGACAACGAAGTTTAAAATAGAAAAAAAAAAGCCAAATTATATTAATCTAGAGATAAGTGCGTAATACCTCTCCATAAGAACAAAATGACCAATCATAAAGCATGATAAAGATAGCTAGTTCAAAACTTATTATATGAGAAAACTAACACATTGAGAAGTATATCAATATTCACACATTACTTGACGTATTACTACCTCTCTATAAAAATAAATCATTTACATACAACCTAGAGCATCAAATTTAGAATCTAGAGATAAGTGCGTAATACCTCTCCAATAAGAACAAAATGACAAATCATAAAGTATAATAAAGATAGCTAGTTCAAAACTTATTATATGAGAAAACTAACACATTGAGAAGTATATCAATACTCGCATATTACTTGATGTATTACTACCTCTCTAATAAAATAAGATATAAAATCATTTATATACAACCTAGAGCATTAAATTTAAAATGCACAAATCTATCTCAACTCCATATCTATTATGAATTGAGAGGAATACAAAACACAATACAAATTTATTGATGTTTAAATATCCAGTGTTAAGAATTTTACATAAAAAACAATTTAAAAATATTTTTATTTCCCAAACATACAAAGCCATTGATGAGAAAATAAACTCATAGAAAAATACTTGAAATACTTTTTCCTTTTATTTGAACTATGTAAATGATCTTTTCTCAAGTTTTCCACTCAACAATAAAATACACCCTTAAGTTTAAACAATTCCTTCTCTACTTGTATTGTCAATATTTAAACTTTTAACTTTCTCTTTCTTCTTGCTGAATGTTTTGCAAATTAATAAAAAATTGATATTAAACTTCTTAAAATAATGTATATTAATATAATATTAGATAAGAATTATCTTACAAGGAGAAAACCATAAAACTAGGAAAGCTTACAAGAGAAAAACATTAAATGATTATAACTCAATTCAACCTGTTAGAAATAATAGGTGTGCTTGTTTCACCATAGATAATATAACAATATTGTCACCCAACCATAGATCGAAGCCACCCCCGAGCACCTTAACCTTGACAGATAATAATTATGGAAGCAAACCCTAGGCCTAATAGCTAATCAATGTAGCGTACTTCTCTCCAGAGATAGCACACAAGGAAGAAATTCCAAACCATAACCAAGAGAAAGCCCAAGCCTAAACCGAAAATACAAGTTGCAGTAGCTGCAACTACTCTCCAGACTTGCACAGTTACTAAATTTATGCAATGCGCACTCTTAAATTTTTGTAGTTGCGAGTTGTGTCTGTCAAATGAGCTCTGGTGTCCTATATTTATACTACTCCTCCTTAGCTGTCTGGGCCGACTTCTCATTCTAGAGGCTAAAAAATCAATATTAAATATTTCCTTTAGCCGACTTGTCTTCTAGGGCTATGTCCAATGCTTTAGAGTTTCTTCTTGCTACTCGAAATATTCTATTCTTGTCAGGGTTACACATGGAGGTTAATACCTCCCGCAACTACCATAATATCAACACTCCCTCCTAGATAGGAAGGTATTGAAAGAAATGGTCTTGAGCACAAACATATCATTCAATCGATAGCATCATCACAGCCATACAGACTATCTCATTATTAGATCACGAGCACCATCCTCACTATCATTATCATCTGATAGATCAAATGCATCATCTCTCACAACCATACTCCATCTGAGTAATCAGGCATGATGTTGAATAAGTCACTCACTCCACAGAGTGATACAAGAACTATTCTTCTAATCCGGACATATGTCCTAGAAGAATAACTATTCCAACAGATGTTGGAAGCCACACCATGGGCTACAAGGACTATTCTTCTAATCCATACATATGTCCTAGAATAATAAATGTCCTAGACTATTTTCCATTTGGAGAATGTCTATCCATCAATACACTGAATATCCATCTAGTTGATAATCATTTTCAACACTACTGATAGTCTACATGGCAATCAGAACAATGTCATTCAATAGAACACAATTTTTTTTATGAATAATAGTACACAACTACTATGCAATGGTACACAACCACACCAAGTAGCACACGACTACTTAATTAGTGACACCTAGTCACAACCAGTGGAACACATCCACCACGGTAGCATACATCTATTGTCAAGAGACATACAGTCTCCATAGAAATCATATCATCTGATATCAACCTGCATAAAGAAATATCATGATATAAACTGAGTCAGCTGGGCCATTCTTCCACTCACGTCTGTGATATCTAGAAGAGCATCTACCCTCAGAATGTAAAACATTATCCATGGGATATCTGGACTATTATTCTCAAGCATAGAAGAATAATTGTCCCTAATTTCTGAGCCTGGACCATTCACCTAACTGGGCCATTCCTCCAGCACTAGTCATAGTGCAACCTGGAGAGAATGAGTCTACCCTAGGGAATTCTTGTACCTGATGGTTGAACCTGGACCATTCACCTAACTGGGCCATTCCTTCAGCACTAATAATAGTGCAACCTGGATAGAATGAGTCTTCCCTAGGGAATGACCGTCCAGACCATTTCCTAATGGAAACGTCTGTCCTACGCCACCAAAACGAACCATTCTTCGAAACTTCTCACAACTGTGAAATTTGAAAGAATGACTTCCCGGTGAGGCAGACCATTCTACTTGACCACTACTCAGAGTGACTGCCAAGAAGAATGATTGTCCTAGAACATTCCCCCACACTGGCCACAAGGGGAATCATTTTTCTATGGTACATCACCAATCTATCGAACCATTTTCATTACGAAAATGACTGTCCAATCTGGACCATTTTCCGAACTGGAAAATGCCTCTCTGTCATAAATCTCAAACCACTTTCTGAGATGGAAAGGAACTGCTCATCCTGGACCATTTTTCAAATTGAAAAATGATTGTCCATTAATCAGTAACACATTAGTGCTCCCTCCCAACCTGGGAGTAATCTCTTCCTTTTTCAATAAGGAAGTCATCTCCACGAGCCCTAACTTGTTTCTTAAGTACACAACTTTTTCATCTTGGACAGAGGCTTTGCCAAAATATATGTTATTTGTTCATCTGTGGAGATATATGGGATAACCACTTCTCTTTTCTAGATTTCATCACAGAGAATGTAATGCTTGATCTCAATGCACTTTGGTCTATCACGGAACATTGTTTTTCTATGATGGCTTCATATAGCACCGATCATTACAATATATCATGGTTGAATTAAGCACTTTTGTTTCTTGCTAGCTCATGACATTGTGGCAAGGCTCAAACTGAAACATATCCAAGTAGCACCTCTTCTGTCATCATGAGAGTTTTCCATGGATTGGAAATCCATCATTCTAGACTTCTAAGTAATTATTTTGATATACTATCTCTGTCATAGAAAGTTTTCACCACGCTTTTGTTGTATATGAGATACTCTGCATCAAGTTGTTTGAATCCATACAAGGTATTCTTATATCTGCATACATGGGTCTCTTTCTGGTATAAGCTTCTTTCTCACTTTCTTTATTGGGACGAACAATGTTTTACATGCAAATTCCAATCCATGAATACTGCAAGAGGTATATCTGGAACAAGTTGTTTTCGTAGCCTTCTCCCTCCTTCTGAAAGAACCTCTGAATCTTGTAATAATTATGTTCATAAGTCTTTTTCATATTTTCTATACATTATTCTTTATCATAACTTCCATTTCTTCCGCTCGATTGTTTCTTAGTGGGTTCAAACCAAGCTGGTAGACTTGTGATTCTCGGTATAATAGTTGGTTGTTCTTTCTTTTCTTTCTTTCTTGGAATCTTCATGTTCTTCCTTATGTCTCTTGTTAGCCCTTGGTTCCATGGTGTATTCTATATGCCCTGAAGATTCCAACTTCTTCCTTTCATCATAGGATCATGGATGTAGATGGACAACCAAGGATAATTTAAGGCTTCTTTTCGAAGAAGACTTCTTCTAGAGTCAAAATGAACACGTGCTACTTATCATGGCCGCTACTTTCAATTGGAACATGGATAGATACTTTATAATCCTCAATGGATCATATCATTTAGGATGAGCTCCCTCCTAATCCTTGCTTCATGCATGAATGCATGCTCTTATTTTGGAATTATTTAATCATCTCCCTCCATCTAAGAGAGTCCATGCTTTTGTCTTCATCCTTATTTCCTTCTACAAAGTGCCACAAGTATTTTTTTAATTTCCTCTTGATTGCTGACTTCTTTTTGTTTTGACTTCTTCTGGGTTTCTTCAAGTTTGATTCTGATTTCGGCTTATCTTGCAGTTGTTACTTATGTAATAACTTCCACAGGAATTGCTACCAAGGATTGTTAATGTACTTCATCTTTTCATGGGTATTGCTCGACTTGTAGTCATCGTGATAGAAATCCTTATCTTGTTATTCTTCCATAGGTATCGTTTCACTTGAACATCTTATCTTCTAATAAATAGATATGCAAGATATGTACAAAAACTATGTAAACATGGTATGTACAAGTACTATGAAGAATATTGTTACATTGTCTTAGAAGAAGAAGTTTGTTTTATCTTGCTTGGCCTTCTTTGAGGGTTCCCTTTCTTCGGCAACTGATGCTTCATGTTTCCTTACTTTTCTTTAACTCGGGACAATGATTCTTGTACTGACCATATTTTCGACAATTGAAGCATTGTATTTTTGACATATCTTTCTCTTGATTTGGTTTCTTCCTTTAGTCAAACTTCTTCTTATTCTTAAATCTATTGAACTTTGTTGTGTAGGCTTGATCATCATCTTTCCTTTGGAATTTCTCTTTTGCGATAATCCTTTATTCTTCTTGTGCATAGAAAGTCCAAAGTTATTCAAATGTGGGATACTCATTTCTTGTGTTCATGCTTGCGGAAAATGCATCCCATGTCTTGGGAAGGCCATTGAGTACTATATTTACCAATTCATTCTCTGAAATGATTTCTTCAATGTCTTGTAGTTGATCTCTTAACTGAGAGATTCTCACAAGGTATTATGTTATGTTGGCATCAACATTCATATCCATGTCACTGGGTTCATTCTTTAGACTCATTACTTGTCCAATGTTTCTGACTGAGAAGAGGTCAGTTAGGGCATCATACATCTTCTTAGATGAGCCAATATGAGAGATGTAGGGTATCAAGTGGTATTTTACAGAGTCCACTATGATACTCATGGAATTGATGTTATTGTCCTTGAAATTCTCCATAATTTCAACGTTCTGAGGTTCCTTCTCCTTTCCTTCTTCAAACTGTGGTTCCACAATCTTTCCTTTCACGATATCCAACACTTTATTCTTGGCAAGGATGAGGTCAATCCTTGTATTCCATGCTCTGAAGTTAGAAGCCCCTTCTAACTTATTTTCTGACTTCACAGAGTAAGTCATGACTGTTTTGACTTGGTCAACCTTTGACTTTGACCAAAAACTCAAACTTGACATCTTAGCTTGCTGAGAGTACCAGGAGGTGCGCTAGGTTAAGGCACACTAGGCTATCCAGAAATTAGGTCAATATCTTCACTTAAGGTGCCTCAACAAGAGGGTTAGTGTTTCGTTGTTGCAGCAAAAACTTTGACTGCACCTGCAACTATAACTGAGCAAATCCTCCCAATCTATCTTCCAACAATTAGACTGTCTGAAGATAGTGTGGGCCCATAACCTGTTAGAAATAATAGGTGTGCTCATTTCACCATAGACAATATAACAATATTTTCACCCAACCATAGGCCGAAGCCACCCCTCAGCATCTTAACCTTGACAGAGAATAATTCTGGAAGCAAACCCTAGGCCTAATAGACAATCAATGTAGCATACCTCTCTCCAGAGCTAACACACAAGGCAGAAAGTCCAAACCATAACCAAGAGAAAGTCCAAGCCTAAACCGAAAATACAAGTTGCAGTAGTTGCAGCTGCAACTACTCTCGAGACTTGTGCACTTACTAAATTTACGCAGTGCGCACTCTTAAATTTCTGCATTTGCGAGTTGTGTCTGTCAAATGAGCTCTGGCGTCCTATATTTATACTGCTCCTCCTTAAATATCTGGGTCGACTTCTCATTCTGGAGGCTAAAAACTCAATATTAAATATTTCCTTTAGCCGACTTGTCTTCTAGGGTTATGTCCAATGCTTTAGGGTTTCTTATTGCTTCTCGGAGTATTCTATTCTTATCAAGGTTACACGTGGAGGTTAATACCTCCCACAACTACCATAATATCAACACAACCCTTATGAGCTCACAA
>JASDQU010508806.1:0-10372 GCA_032191745.1 Picea mariana | reverse complement strand
TATATATATATATATATATACACACATTCTCCATATATTCATGCCGCCTCCATATATTTATGTCACCTAAAAATGTTATGGACTAAACTACAACACTTCCTATATTCCAAGGGAGTTGGCAACGCTTCTGTGATTTGTAAAGGAGTTTGTGCTTTGTCGTTGATTCTTAACTAAGGATTCATTGATAAATATAAAATAGTCTTCACATATTCCTCTCTTACCACTTTTTTTGGGTATCAATATCATTGTTTAATTGTGTGATTTAACGCTAAGTCAAATATGAACTTTCTCAATCAGTTATTATAACTACTTCCTTATATCTCTCTGTATTAAAAAATTAACCTCTTATACATTTATGATTTTTTAACCATATTTTATGATTTTTTAACAATATTTTGTTTCAATATAGAAAGCCAATTAATTTCATGAATACATCTTCATATTTTCCAAATAATTTATTGTCTTTCTTAACATTTTGTATGGTTAATTTTCAACATTTGACTTATTATTTTTTAGTTGCTTGAATTTTACCAATAACATGCTTTTGTTATCAATTTTCTTTCCTGGTTGATCATAAAGTAATAGGACTTTATTTTCTTTTCAAGTTGAGAATAAAACCTTTATTATCTTTGACAACCTTGGGTTGAATTATTCTTAGTTATAATTTAACATTTATTAGTTGAGTTGAGCCATCTAACTAGCCAAATGAAATATGGTAATAGAAGAGACGAAAAACACTTATAATCGACCTCTCATTAAAAAAATATAGGGGATTCTTTGTTAAGTTGGCCAACATTTGTAATTGGGTTGCCATAGTCAATTTTTAATAAATTATTATGATATTTGGGAAAATCCTCTAAGTCACTAATGTGTAGGGGCAAAACACGAAACCTTGGATTCTTTCTACACATGTCATATTTCAGTGTGCAAGTGGTTCCTCTTATTTTCTTGAATATTAGGTATTTATAAGGCTTTTGTTATTAGATTTCTTATGTTGGGATGGTGGTAGAGTCAAATACAAGTTGGAAATAAGTTCTAGCTAGTGCATAATGTCTTGTTTGTTGCTTTACCTAAATGGAATATGCCTCTTATTCATTTGGAATATCTTAATAGTCAATAGTTGTGGTCTCTTTTTAATGATGTGCATGTTGGGAGTAAGTACCTCGCTTTAAAAGTGATTGAAGTTATTACCCTTCTCTAGAAAAATGTATTATTTCATGGGTACTTTGGCCATGTTATTCATCTCCTTAATAGTGAAATGGGAACCATAACAAACTAATAACCATTTTCAGCGATATATATTGACACATGAGTCGGTAATCGTATATTTGAACATGAGGAACTCATGAAGTTTGATATTTGGGCATGGAGGCTTGGAGAGACTTGAACCAATTTTGCAAGGTTTCAATGTCATTTTTTTTGGTAAGTAGTATCAGATGTGTATTAATTTAGGATTAATTTTTTAATTATGAATGATCGAATCCTTGTTTACCATGTAAAATTTCAATGATGATTTTGTGAGTTGATGAATTCATTAGTCATGATGAGATAATTCCCACTATATTTAGTCATATCATTCTTTAATGGTAGTCATCGTGGATCCAATATATAATTTGTGCATTTTTCCATTTTGGTGGCTCGGTGAATATATGGACCACGGCATACAATAAAGTTGAACTTTTCTTGTGTAGTTGGTAGATTTAATTTGGCACATAGGTTTTTTAATTATAGATTTTTGGGAAATTTCATAAATGTAAGAACATAGTAAGACCTCATAAACCCTCTTTAAGGGAAAAATAGATTCGTGTGATCATTTACATTTCTAGTATTCAAAGTAATTAAACTCAATGGACTAGTTCGAGTGGTTGATTGCTTTGATAATATCTCTATGGATAGTGGTTGACTAGTGAGCCCCTATCAAAACCTTCTAAATATAACTCCTCCATGAGTGTAGGTAGGGGGCATTAGTTCTGTTGTATCCAAGATAGGTCTAGGAAGTGTGATTGACATCATCAGTTGCAAGGGTTGCTAAGGGATGTCAAGCTACATCGTGATGAGAGTGTACCTTTTTCAACTATATGGTGTTGGAGCACTTAGTGCAGCTACAACATTGAGAACTTAATATTTTCACTTGCCATAGGTGTATTTTCTACACCTCGATAGTAATTTAGCTACCCCTCATATATGGGGATACTGAAAGGCTACATGATAGAGTTGATTACTAGATACACTTGCTAAGGGAGGAGGGAGTGGTAGGCTAGTCTCACTATTGGGTCATAATCCATTCCATGAAAAATAAGTGTAACCCTTTTCCTTTGTGTCTCGAATTAATTCATACCCTCCCAAAATTTGTACCATGATTTCACTAAATCCATGCCTCCAAAAGGTCATATGTCCATTTCATGCAATCCATCATTTTCTTATCACTATTTCTTTGTGACCCATTCACTCTTAATGATGGAGAGAGTGAATGGAAGATAGAGAAATAGTCACAAGATAATGATGGATTCAATGAAATGGACATATGACCATTTGGAGGTGTGGAGGTAGTGAAACCATGGTAAAACTTTTGGTGAAATCATGGTACAAAGTTTTGGATCCAACTCCAAATAACATATTTTGAGGAGGTGACAATTTTTAAATTTAGTTATGGTTTGCTAGTAATTTTTCAACATGAAGTATCTTTGTTTGAGAACAACACTTTAGATCAAGACTTTCTCTATTATCTTTCCATAGAAATAAAAATTAATATTGGTCACCATCCTCTTTTTTCGCACCCTCCACCTTCACATCCTCCTTTCAATAGTATGTTGTCACCATCTTATACTATCCCTAACCCTAAATATAACCCTAACCCTAATCTTGGTACACCTTCATGACCCCCTTACTAGTGTCATTTCCAAAAATCTGTTTTCATAATGCTTCCACTTGTTATGCCTTGGAACACCATTCTATCCTAAAAAATCTCTACACTAATGACCAATTGCTAGAATGCTCCAAAACTACTCATATTTTTACAATCCACATTACATCACCTAATCCCTCTTCTTCAATAGAAATAGTCTCTCATCTAAAACCTACTATAAAAAACCCTTCTTCACTTCTCATGACCAAAGGTATTTGTTTCAATCTCATTTGCACTCAGAATTGTCAAGTAAAATATCAACTATTGTGACACACCCGATCATTGGGTACCTTTTTAAGGGATGGAGTATACTTTTTTTTCTTTCTCAATCATCTCAAATCTTATCTATCTCAACTCCATCATCTTCTTCTCATCAAGAGCTTTCCAACGACGATAAGTTCACTAAGAACTGAGCTTTGGAACGAGGTTTATGACCTTCCAAAGTTCTCGGGTTTACATAGGAAACATCTCTCTTACTGCCACATGGGATCCTCGTGACTTATCATTGTCCACGCCAACTAATGTGGCGATGCCATGGTCTTGATGTGGCACTAGCCTAGCCTACCACAGTGTAACTTTGATCCACACAAGCCTGCATCCATCGTAACTTGGGCCTTCTCCCAACACACTCTTCGCTTATCTCCGAAGAATATGGTATCGAGGAATATTCCCTTTCTCTCGATGGACAATCTTGGTGCATGAAAGACCTCCCAACCTACGGTTAGGATCCATTTGGCACCTAAGGTTTACAAATCCTATTGGACCCCACTCAAATCGTCATCCCATTGAAGATTAGCATCTACCATCACATTGATGTTCTTAGTCAGCATCAATTCGCCATGTCATCGTAGGGCACTTAGGCTTGCTCGACTAGAGGATGACATTTGTCCCTCTCCTATAGTCCAATTAAAACACTTAACTAATATTTCGTAGAATACCATTCTTTGGTAAATAATTACTTAAACCTCATTAAGGATAATTATCCTCCACGAACTAATTATCTAGTAATTAATTTTTGTTTAGCCTAATAATCATGTCCTAGTAATTACCAAGGTTTTACTTTCTCTTTCCCCCCTTTATAAGTAGTTTAGCATTAACTCAATTAATTACTCATATGATAATTATGAGTAATTATATTATAACACAATGAGGTTAATTTCTCCATAATATACTTAAGTTGATTAACCTTAATTAAGGTATATAATCCAATCCCTCCCTGGCATGCAACTCCATGCCAAATTTCCATGCAATTTCACACACACACATATATGCATATTTATTTATTTACTAGGGAAAAAGATTAACTATATTCAATTTGATATTTATTATTGTGAATTTGTTCTTTTATTAATTATATTATAATATAATTGTATTTAATTGTATTATAATATGATTAAATATATCACGGGAGCACTTAGGATTATTAATGTCGATTAATACCCAAGCCTCCGGACTTCGGAAAAATTCCTCATCATGCTTTTATAAACCCAAATCTATCGAATGTCGGAGTTCCGAAGAGGGTCCCACTCATACTATACCATTTTGCAAATCTAATTAATTATATCACCATATGATATAATTAATTCCCTTTAATGTTTATTATACATTGGAATACGGGAAAATAGGTTCGGCCTTCGGTTGTTTTTCTCTTACGCTCTATATTCCCAAAACATTCTGGAGTCCCGAAGCTCCGAAATCTTGGAGCTCCGAACTCCCGAAGGGTCCATGCTTACACATGATTTTGCATTAAATATTAAATTAAAAAGGGAAGAAGGGTTGGTACTTTGTCATGTACGAATATCATAATAATTCAATTAAAAATATTTAATTAAATCTTTTTGGAAATTGTGTCCAGGCTTATAAAATTCCAAATATTATATTTAATATTGGAATGAAAGAGAGAGCTCTCTGGGTGAACTCCTTCGACTCTCCCACACATCCTTTATACTCAAATATCTCGGAGTCCCGTAGTCCCAAAGTCCTAAAGTGGCCCCACTTATGCACATTTCAACATTATTTGATATTTAAAAGGGAAAGGATAAGAGTTGGCCTTATTCACATGTGGCTATTTTAATAAACCTTAACATAATATCATATATTATATTATACCCCTCAAAAATTACACCGAGGCTTTAAAAATTCTCCAATATTATATTTAATAATTTAATATTGGAATTAGGGAAAGATATCCATGTCCACACCTTCGACTCTTCCACACAGTTCTTAATTCTCATATAACCCGGAGTCCCAGAGTTCTAGAGGGGACCCACTTGTATTACAACTTAATATAAATACAATGAGTTATTTTGAATTATAATATAAAAAATTGCAAATAAAGGGGTATTATATTCAATTATGTTAATTTGATCGCAATTGAATGTAATATCATATAATTGATTATATTTACTTTCTATGCAATGTTTGTACATGCAAAGGTAGGGTTCGGGTCTCCGATGATTATAGCTCATGAGATCCATCACCCAAACATCATGGAGCCCTGAAGTCTCGAATACCACGAGATGGCTAAAATATTTGGTCATGGGTTGTGCTTTGGCATTAAAATAATAATAAAATATATTATCTTTGGTCTCAGGTCTTTTACGCTCCAAGAACTTTAACCTTCATTTTTAGAATAATAATGATAATAATAATAATATGTATATGTATATGTATATAGACATATATACATATATTTCCATAGTCTTGCACAATTTTGTTACCCGGAAAATTTTCCAAAGGAAATTATTTTCTCTTAGAGGAAAAATAAGAAAAGGAGAAATACAAATTTCTATTCTTTATAAAGGGATTTAATAAAAGTCTATATTCCAGGGAAATTTCTCCATTGTGGAAATTAAAAATATAATTATAAACTCTCCCTTCTCGTGGATAAATGAGTAAATTTTATTTCCATATTATTGGGCTTTACTACTCTTACTAAATTTAAGGAAATTGTTCCTAAGACAAAGGTTTACCTCCACAGTAAATTTCGGTATTTCTACTAGGATTTACTGCCCACCAAAATTTAAAGGGATTCTTCCCAAATTTAGGAGATTTAACACAAGTTTAACATAATTGTTTATTAATGCCCAAAATTAGCATAAAAGTTTCTTAAATTCCAAATGAGGTTTTTGGAACTTTTATATTCTAACAAATTTAGGAAATTCCTCATTTACAATGCATTTTAATGTCTAATAACATTTGGACTATTTCCTTAAAGCACAACTACAATTTTGAAATCTGTTACTTACTAAGTATTCTAACACAGAACTCCAGAGTGCCTTTAGATAATGATTAGCCTTAGGCAGAAACTCTATCTTTCTCTTTTAAATTTTTGTACTGATTCTAGTTAATTTGTTTGTTGTCATTAGAAACAAAAGATGGGTTGTAAGTGTAGATCAGCCTTAACAATTTCACCCAGAAATCTTATTTTAACACACGGATAGTCAAGAGACAAGGAAGTAAATCAAATGAGCTTCAACTAAAACATTCTCTTCCTTTTACCTAAATTTCTCAAGCCACTTTTGTCATAAATTAATATTACACGGCTCTTAAAACACAGTCTGTAACTTTCTTTGAACTTGACACTATAGAGATTTAGAAAAAATATACTTATCTAGGACACAAAAAATGTTGCAACTGCTGAAAGGGGTGCCCTTTTCCTCCCAACCTTAGGGAAAAAAACTCTTAGACAGATTTACCGCTAGCCACCCCCTAGCCAGGTCATGATTATCTAAGAGAGACTCTTCCTTTTGTTCAGCAATAGGCAAGGATGGATCTCGCTCTCCTCTTCCCACAAGAATTTAGCAGATCGTTTCCCTCTCTACCAAGCAAGAGGGTCTGCAATGAGTGCTTCCTCAATCACTCATCCTCTCTGCAACTCTGTTTATCAGCTTGGTTAGAAAACATTGCCCAACAATTCCCATACCCCAAACAAATTCGTTCTTTTTTTAATTCTCTTCATAACCAGAGAGCTGCACATTCTCTCCCTCTTGAGAAAATGGTCACCATGCCCATTTCTCTACTTCTTCTCTCTCTACCCATGATTTTCCTTTCATTTCATGCCTTCTTTAGAAATATTTTGTGGGTCAAATCCCCCAATTCATGGGTTAGCCTAGAATTTTGTAGATGGGTATTTTTCTACCCATGCGTCTGAGGCAAGGCAGTTATGGTACAAAACCCATTCTTTTTCATAAATGTGGGAAGCTAATATTTCAACTACCAACTTCCTCCATTAATCACAATTCTAGAAAATGGGCAATCTGAATTTTTCTTGAATTTTAAATTGGCAATGGAAATTTCCTCATTGTTTCCCTCTCATGGCATCCTGACCTGTATAGGAAATCCCCCTTAGCAGTTGTCCAACATTTTCCTTTTTACATTAGTAGCATAAATATTTACACTACCGTTTTAGCAAAATATAGTTATATTTACAAGCTTGGGGGGGATAGGGGTATTACAATCCCCTCCCTCTTAAAGGAACATCGTCCTCAGTGTTCTTTGCATCTCAACAACATCATTCATGCCTCATGCTTCAACTACTTTAGCGACATTTCCCTTTTATCCACCTAGTCCTTTTCAGACTCTTGGCCCTTGTCACATTCCTACAATGATTTCAAACAACAAGCATATTAATCACAATTGAAAAAACATTTTACTGTTGTTCAAAACTTAAGAGGAAATATTAATATCATCACAATACTTATCTGTGCAATTTCATGGATCAGCATCTAGTTGTTTGTCCTACTAACTTGTCCCATTTTTTTACTTGACATACCCATTGTGTGCATGATCCCAACCAATAGTTTACAAGAATTATTTGAATTCTCCTCTTCCTTCCGTTCACTCACCCTCTAGGCCCAAGCTCAAGCATCCCCTTCTCTGTTATATAGTTCCTCGGGTGATCCATCTTTCCTTGCGAAGGCTTTCTCACACAAGAAGAGTTTTAGAGACTTAATCGGGTCTTACAGCCAAGGCGTCCCTCTAGCTTGTGTTACCACAATACAATGTATTCTATGGTGATCATGGCTTATCATAGGGTTCTCATGTCACAAGAATATATATTTTTTTCCATGCTTTCCATCTTGACAACCATCCTCTGTCCCTCCAGGATAGATCTTTCATCTCACCTATATCAGTAACCATGAGATGTTATCATCAATTCTGATTCAAAATTTTCTTTCAAATCTGTCACCCATAGATTTCCAAATTCCACATTTTATTTTCAGATCTGTTCTACACAGGAACCGGATTCACAAGTATGAGATTTTCCTTCCCATAGCAGTTTGGTTTAGAAGGAATTGGTCTTCCTAACAGGCTCACTTCTGCTGCCATATTCAAGACCCTCCTTCCTGCAACTCCATATTCACATAGTCAAACAAGTTGTTAGTGCTCATGCATACTATATCATCAAAACTATGCATACTAAGAGTCAAATCATTTTCATCTATTCAATGGTACAAATAAAAAGGAAATATCATTCTTTATGCACACATCCTTTCAACATACCAAATTTTCCAAATGCAATTCAAATATTAAAAGAATTTAATCAATGTGCCAATGTTCATGACCACATTCATACCCAATGCACCGTTGCATTGATTTCAAGTTTTCCCCACTTTATGAAAAGCACTTATCCATGGTTTTTTGGAGCTCAATCAACCTCCTCACCATATAGCTCATTTATTCTCATTCATTATTACAGTAGGACTGTGATTCCTAGTACGAGCTGATCATGTGCTCAATTTAACATATTATAATATGAAACCCAAGTTTCATAGGGTTGAATCTAAACACTTCCTTCCTTATTGGTAACTAGTGGTGCCAATACTCATGACCACCCAACTCCTTTATTTAACACCTTTAGAATTTAGGTAGAGTATTGGAAGGTCCTCCTTCCTTAATGGGCAGTCTATTATATGCCCTCTTATGCAAGCATGCATTTCCTTAATGCATTCAATTCAATGTGTTGCCTATGAGCACATAAATTTGTTCCCAATCTCTCTTGATGGGTAAATGTACCCATGACACTATTGATTCATGGATTTTCTTGCAAGGATTTCAATCATCCTTGACTACTAAAGATCCCTTTCTCTATTCTTCGATTTCTTTTCCTGAATCATACTCTTCTTGGGTATCATTGGAATCCAACAACCACTCAAATTCAATTACATATCATTGAAATAATAAAATATTTCAGAAGGGTTTCTTACCCAATCCCTTCATACCTTATGCCTCATAGGCATGAACACTTTTATACATGTTCTGGCTTCCAACACCCTCTCTGATACTACCTCATCAGTGGTGCTTTATGGGGACTTTTGAATTCCCTTCAACAAATTTCAACAACAACCTTCTCATATTCATCCTATGCTTGAAGTTTTCCATCATTGGTAATTGTATTTCCCAATGGCTTCAATTTTTTTTCTACACATGACATAAACCACAAATATATTAGTCATCATGTAAAATAAAAATGCATGTAGCATAGCATTTAAATCGATAAAAAAATTTCATATATGCCCCAACATATCTCTATGCACTCTACCACATTGCTCCCTCAATGTTTTCACAAGCGCAAATATAATCAAGTCTCTAGTTGTCTCTATCATCACACATTTATCAACACTCTCATGCTAAAACACTCACACACAACAACACATCATCTCCTCATCCTAGAGAAACAAAATACACAACAAGAAAAAGGAGTTAAGGGACTCTTCCCTCTTTCCAACTCCTTCTACACGGTCTAGATTTTTCATCTTAACTGAACTATTCCCAAGGTCTCACTGCCTTTACACATTCATGACTTTAACCAAGTTTATACTTGTTTGTTCATTTTCCCTTTCACTAGTTGTACTTGTTTCCACAATTGTTCTTTTAAGGATTACAACTATGTTAAGCAATTCAAAGTTTTAAAGTGAGAAAAATTCCTCCTTTTCTCCTTCTTTGCTTCTGCAATCTACTCCCTATTAGGGTATTTATGCTCTTTTCCTTGAGCAGTCTTGGTTAGGTTCACCTTAATCTTCTTGGATAATTCAACATTCTACAACAAGAAGATTTTTTTTGTTTACAGTGAGTTATGAACATGTGCATTCTGCACATTATTATTTGGACATCATAATAGTCAACGTTCATTTTTTAGTCTTTCATTCATGCATTATGTTTTAGAATTTAATCTAGGATTCTTATATAGATAGGATTACATACCACTGCCCAATTCTCAACAATCATTAAGGTTTCGCAGTCATTAAGCTTGTGACTCTGTTCTCCTGACATAGTTTTTACACAATTCGTCCACAGGGAGCTCCTTCAGCATGAAACTCTTTATTATGCATCCATATTGTTCATCCACACATATTCATTTTTATGTTAAATTATATTCATAATGCACTTAACCACATGCATCATCATAATCCTATGTGTGTCTACCATAGGTGTACTTTACATCTCACATGCATCTTTACTTTA
>JASDQU010508805.1:59292-72802 GCA_032191745.1 Picea mariana | reverse complement strand
TGATTATGTTGTGTATTAATTCGCTGCAAATTGTCCCAAAATACCAGTTCGCAGCGCCTTTAAAAACACACGATGCGAACTTTCCTGTAGGTGCATGTTTACCTCCAAAATGATTCCAACCTTTAAAAAATTGCATAAGAGTTGGGAAAAAACCTTCCAGAGCCTGCTACAAACCTCTTGAAACATGAAGTAACCTTGGAGAAATCATATAAAGATGCTAAATTTAGCTCAAAACCCAAAATCATCACTTAAGTTGTAATTGTATGCACAACAACAATTGAAGGATGGACATGCTGCAAGTAGGAGGTGAGAAAAAAAGAACATAAATCCAACTTGGATGAGGCTGCAGACAAGCAAAATTGAAGCAACTCGGTGTAAAACAAAGGGTTTGCAGCGCCAGTGGTTAAGTTCGCAGTGCTAGTTTGCAATGCGAATTGAACTAGGTTTTTATGAAAAGCTTGCAAGATTTTCCATGTCTGAGGAGAAAAATATGAGTTGACGGTTAAAACCTCAGACCTAGATGAATCTCAGTTGATGAGGGTTTGATATATCAGAAAATAGAGAGTTTGCAACGCTCTTCATTCAAATTTTTAGACTTGTTTCTTGAAACCAACCTGAAGAACATGATGCACTGAATGTGTTAAAAACAATGAGATATCACTTCACATGTTTCCAAGGTACAATGATGAGACATTAGTGCATAAGGTACTTCTTGATACGCTGCGAACTTTTAGGTGAGTTTGCAACAAGTAGATTGGACACTTGACTTGACCCTCAAATGGTTGAAAATGACCTAATGGAACCTTTTGTACATCCCTTTGAGACGAGATACATGATAATGATAAGTTTAAGACCAAGGGTATGACCCATGCTGACCCCTATTTCTTTCATGATGATGAACACTATCATGACACCAAAACTATTACATGGACTAAGGTCAGAATTTTTTTACTCCTGAACATTTCATGTGCTAACATGTTCAATAACTCTAATAGTTCCTCAACTCGAGCTATTTAGAAACTAACTTCACAAGATTTCTTGCAACTCCACCCAAACTTTACAAGGAAAACTTAGCTATGCAGAATCAACAATGCAACCAACAAATAGAGGGTGTCGACTTCCACCGAGAATGCACCCATTTACAGAAGTAAACTAACAAATAAACTATTTGCAAATTACCTTAATTATGAAGTGGAAAGGATCTTCAATATTGAATGCGTAGTTCAAACACTAACTTCTTGGTCTTCTTTCCAAAAAACTGAACATTTGTCTCTGAACATGTGCATGTGGTTTGTGAACTATTCACCCTGGCTTTTCCATTTAAGAACAATGTAACACTCCTTCCTTGAATATAAGGGTTTTATCCAAATGCATCCAAGTATGGAGAAGACGACATGAGCCCTTCTTTTGAAGAGCAGTGGTTCTTGTGAATGTCAAAGCAATACAAAGAAGTATGAAAGAACCTTCTTCACCATAATACAAAGAAGTGTTAGTCACTTGAAGCAATTAACATTAGATCACCATCCATGGTGGATGACGTAGAAAATAACATCCTACTTTTCCAGCAAAGGCTGATCATGAAAATTGAGCACATAACGTCTAATTGAGGGCACATGTCGTTGAAATCTAAGAGGTAACACTATCAGTGGGCATAATCAACCCGGGCGAGGAGATATACATTATGATCTCATCTCCAAAGTTTACCCTCACGTTGACATTCACATTAGTCTCGTTCCTGTGCTCTCTTTCGCTCTGGTCGCTCACACCTGAGCACGAGCCCGATAAGTGTAAATGCAAAAAGACAACCTGGATGGTAGTTTAGGGTTTTATTACCCATTGAAACTCGTAGGAACAACACCCCATATGATCATGATCTCCCATAGACTAGATGCCATGCACCCACCACTGTAAGGGTTGTAAATCTCAAAACCTCGATGTTTATGGCTCTCTCTACCCACGTGAGAACTATGAGACCTTCAATGGCTATGAAAACGCTTAGGTGGTCTTCTGCTTCTTGGAAACTCAGTCACAAGCATCCTTGATGGTATTCAACTCCATAATTCGCTTCATAAACCCAACAATATCACACCAGAACCAGTATTAAAAGGGCTTTTCAAGTACCTGTGGTAACGTTGTGCAGGTTTGGAGGCGCTAATGTCTTGAGTACAGTCTGTGTTATTAGAATTTGCAATTGTGGTAAACATACACTGCACCTTTAAAGAGGCAAAGAGAATACCATTGTTGTGGAGTTGAATCGGTGTTTTCGCGGGTCCAATATCCACAGACAACTTGGCTTGGGATGCTACGTATGCAATTATAGGTCTAGCATGTTGATAACCTCAATTACAATCAAGGCAAGTTGAATTAGTTGGAACACGCGAAAATTAGGGTTTATTTGCATGAGTTAGGGAGTAAATAGTCGGGAGTAAGAAATTAGGGTTTGCGAGCAAGGACTAGTCGAAGGAGTGAACAGACGAGGCGTTGCGTGAGAGCAAATATGAGAGTGGAGATGGCACACCAACACACAAAGGGACATATTGGAAGAGGATGTTTTTGCAGAGGCAGAATGGCAGACTAACGTAGATGGGAACAGAGAATAACCAGACCTTGTTTTTGCAGAGGCAGAATGGCAGACTAACGTAGATGGGAACAGAGAATAACCAGACCTACAACGAAACGTTTATTAAGACACTTAAACCAAACTAGATGCCACTATAGAGAGATGAGTCCCAAGGTAACAACATAAATCTAACAAAAAAGGACATGAATAATATAATAGAGATGCAAAATTGTGATACTTTTTCTTCTTAACATTCATTAAGACACTTAAACCAAACTAGATGCCACTATAGAGATACGAGTCTCAAGGTAACAAAATTATTGAATCACAAGAACAAACATTTTGTGAAACATATTATAAATATAATCGGATTTAGAAGATCGAATCCTTAACTTTCCTTATGTAACCACATATGTTAATGCATATTCTACGTGAAATAAATTAGGATTCCTTGACCCCTAAGGTAGGTGTTTTTCAAAGAAGATTCATGGAAGACAATTACCATCTCACACAACAAACACTCATGCATTGTGGTAATTTAGAATTGGGCACAAATCATGCCTTCTCTTATTTTACAGGGAATGGGTCTTCAATCCATAAACCAAAGATGCCTTCTCTTATTTTACAGGGAATTAGTCTTCAATCCATAAACCAAAGGTAGCAATGCCATGTTCCACATAAGTTGGTGCCAAGAAATGGTGCATTAATGCTAAACACTATTGTTTAATAATACTAATCCTTGTGAAGTTGATGTTGTATTATCACTAAATCTCTAGGCTAGATGAAGTAAATGTTAGAACATACTCACTAAGTCGAGATCTTTAGAACTTGCACAAATAAAAAGGTAAAGGGTTGTGCTTGATCTTTAGATCTCCAGTGACTTTCACAATGACCATGTTGAACATAACTTGCAATCATGGCATTTGAGAAAAATGAATTTCTATAATGGATTAATAGACAAGTGGTTAATAAGCCCCAAGGGTTAGCTCAATAAGTTGAATCATCCACCCAAGACATGTCACTAATGGGAAGACCACAGGTCGCATGTTCAATCTGGTCGAGTCCCTCAAGGTTACCAACCACGATCCTCCCTAAGATATTTTGAGGAAAAACAGGGGGGGATCTCACAAGGTTTTCCTTGGAATGGAAGGAAAAATTAATAATATGAGGGGTTAAGATGGATCTTTTTTAGCTTATTAACAATTGTAGGACCAATTTTTGCTAATAAATTTTGTCACACACTTAGCATGCATCCACAAATTCTCTATTTTTGGCATACACATTTAACAAATTGTTCTTGTTCCACAAGGATAAGATATGAAGACTTTCTTGCCATAGAAACAATTCCAAAGAGAAATAAGAGTTTAATAGTGAACTATATTATGCCATGGAAAAAAGGAAGGAAACTTGCAAAAAGCTTGAATTGCTATGCCACAAATGCACCAATGTGATCATCGAGAAATGCATCTAGTTCTTGCTTCCATGATCTCGATGCTTTCCATGAGAGGCAAGTATAACAACATACCCTTGTAATAAAAAATTCAACCCTCATTCTCAATTCATTAGGGCCCATCCCTACTATGATTGTTAACATAAATTATGGTTGGTTGAAGGAAACAAAACGAAATATAACATAGAGAATGAGATTATATTGTTTGTATCAATGTATTATACGCTTAATAGTTCAACTTAAAACCCTTATTATGCATTTGATTGGGTGCCTCCATCACTTTCCTAATCTCTTCCACTTCCCTTCATGTTTTATCCAAATAACACTCAACTTTTTTGTTGTACCCTAAAGCTGCACATAAATTAGCAAATTGATAATAGCAACATACAAATGCACATTGTGTTTGCATCCAAGGTGTTATTGAATCTAGTGAAAAAATGTCGAGCAAAGTTTATGTTTACATCGTCATGAAGCTCCAATACCTTCATGACATGCTCATAAGTTAATTAAGAACCCAATTTTTCCAATGTTGTGTTATTTTGCCAACCAAGTTGTTGAATTAGGGCACAAACCTAATGCAACAAATCCTAGAAGGCAACCCACTTGTCCACTGATGCCATGGTTGTGTTGATGGCAAATGGGAGATGAATGGACGCAATTGGAAAAGGATATAAGAGAGTAAAATGAAGCCAGAGTACAATTTTGATTCAAAAGAACTAAAATTACATCTAGAATTTGTTGATAATGGGGAGTAATGGGATTTCTTCCATAGATTGTGCTAAGAGGAGAGATATCAAGGAGCTAAAAACATTGGTCCAAATATTGAAATATACTTGTAATACATTCATTTTTTGCTACAACTGTGTTTAAATGGGTTTTATTTCCATAATCAAGGGCATGCTTCACTAGACATGCACAAGGAGGATTAAATGTGGGTAAAATATTGCATAATATTGCACAAGAGGAAGATTAACAGTGGGTAAAATATTGCATAACATTGCACAATAGTTTAGTGGTCATTAGGTTGAGGTTTAGTTGTCAATTAGTGGGGTTGCTTCAATAATGGGTATGCAACTATGGTCAACTGCCATCACTGGGTTAAGGGTTGGGGGCTAGTCAATTAATAGCACCAATCATTGACACAATCGTTATATTTAACCATGGACACTTATAGTCAACTATGGTCAACCACAATGAACCATATTTGTTAGTGACCATTATTGTTAGGGGTGAGTGGACAATTAGTGGGGTAACATCGATCATGGTCAAGGTAAATTTTTATTACTAGTTTAATTAGTAGGGTCAACCTCCAACAAAATAAGAATTCATTCAACCATGACACCTATAATCAACCATGGTCAACAATATATCTCAGTGGATATTATATGAAAGTAAGCAGGGTAGGGTCAACCATGGTCTATCATAGTCAACCATCGTTACTAGGTTAGGGGTTAGGAGTGAATTCAAGGTGAAGAGGTCTAGAGATCTCTACAGATGCAAGAAATTCAATATATAGTCCTTAAATTTATAAGGATGCTTTAAGGAAATGGAATGGAAGATGGTGGGCAATCACTTATTTCGTTTCTTCAAGGGTGCAATAAAGAGGATTGCTTCTAGACATGTCACATGAAAAGTGGCAATTGCAGATGGATAAGTCCAATCGAAGTATCTTCTAAGCAGGTCTTAATGAGACATTATAGTGTACCCGACTTGGAGGTGAGCATTGAGGAGAATGGTGCATGGACAGGCTACACCAAGATATTTGGAGGTTTACATAGCTCTCAAGAGGAGGCTTTATATGCTCAAGAAGTTCAAGATTCCTGATTGCTACACCAGTTTTTCTTTGATGTTGATCAAATTTGATGCGGATTTCTCTAGCATAGGCCACGAAAGCAGCTTTCAGCTAACGTCTGTCATCTGAGTAACTTCTGATATAGTCCAGTTTAGCTCATCTAATATAGTTTTGTAAATGTGATCTTATATGTAGTTTTGTAAATGGTTCTATCATCAGCAAGTCAAGGTGTTAGCTTTTTGCAACAGTGATCCTCTCTCTTCAGGTGATTTTTGGTTTTTGGTCAAGACCGCATACGGACCACTAATTACATTTCTAGGATAGGCCGAAGACAAGTCTAAAGTGAATTATCAGACAATCACAGAATTTGCCATAAGAATTGTATTACCCATTGTAGAACTGAAACAATAACTGAGGACTAAATCTGGAAATCCTACTTCTAGAAGAACACGTGCTTCAGTCTGTATATAATAAGACAATCCACTCGTTTAATAAAAAGAACTAAAGAGTGAATGTATACTAGTTGCAAACATCACCACTTATCAGAGATCATGCAACTTGATATTGAAAATCCTCTATCCTACTCATAATTGCTTAGTAGATAATAGGCATTACATCTTCGATACATTTCTCTATTATAGGTGAAGACTTGGCACTGAACAAGAAAACAATAAAATTGAAATTACGTGCTCTGTCCAAAAGAATGGGGTACTTGATTACCAATATAAGATACAGAGAGATCAAACCTTGCATGCTGCACCCTTACCAAAGGCTAACATAAGCTGGACATAAGGACCTCTCTGATCTAACAAGAACTGGTACATAAAAATTTGTTCATGTACAGTACTCAACTAACAAAAATACATGTTAGAAACTACACAAGAATAAAATTTCACCAGCTGCCATGCCTATCTGAGAATATATTTGGATAGGCTGATGATCATCATTGAAAAAGCAGGTGCCAGCTCACTTCTTTGGGAGAACGCCAATCAAATATCCATTTTTAGAGTGCTTTAACCCTTCCAGCGTCTTTGCCTCTAACTCAGCAATCGACTTTTGAAGTTGTTCCTTTCTCCGCTGTTCCAATGCAGGATCTACACCTGATCTGATGCCTCGACCCGACCCTGGACTGTCAGGTGGAGAATTTGATTTTTCAAGCCTTAATGATGGACACTTCTCTCTCTCTTTTGTTGGTGCTTTGAAAGGTTCTTCTGCAATTAATGCCTTAATTACACAATCTGACTTATTGACTGAACAATGTATACCATGTACAGCAGCAGATTTTTCATTCTGCTGACGGACCACCTCAAATAGAGCAGGTGCCACCTCACACTCAATAGGAGCAGACACCACATTATTGTATGTTCTGGAAAAATCTTTTTTCGGTATCATCCCATTTGCAGTGACTTTAATCCTCAACTCGAGTGAGTCACTAACTAATGAAGCTGGAGCTACTCTGGGTTTCATTCTACCCATCAACCCGCACAAATCTTTTTGTTGCATTCCACAAGAACCACTTTTTTCTAAGGGATCAGATGCGTTTTCTTGCCTGATTGTTAAAGATTCCTTCATAATTCCCTTGTGCTGCTCATGAACCCCTGAGGGCACCTCAGAAGGCTTACAGATATGGTTTTCAACAAAACAGTTATTTCTGGACAGCCTCTTTGCACTGAAATGTGAATCTTTCAAATCACCACAGTGATCATCCGTCTTAACAATAGCACCTGTATCATGTCCAAGGTTTATTATAGCAGTGGAAGGCTTTGTCTGCAAATTTTTTGCACTGGAAAGATCAATACATGACTCACGAAGGTGAACTTCAACAGTGGAATTTGTTTGTAAATCCGTGAGTTGATGATCTTTATTATGAACCAAGCCAGATTCTTTTGCATAATCTATATTTGAAGAAAGCTGCAACAGTTCTACATTTTCCAGATGCTCTCTGTTTACAGCTTTTGAAAGATTGTCACCCCCAGGAACGTTGCAGACTGTAGCAAGTGCATTGTTCGTCTTTGTTGTAATCTCCTTTAAAGATACCCTTCCAGAGTTTTCTAGCATATTGGCCTCCAGGTCCCCTGCAGAGGCATGCCCAATAATCTGCTTAGACCGAAACAATCCAGAAGACTGGGAAGAGGCAGATGCTGTTTGCTTCTTCTGATTCCAAATATTTTTTATTTCGTCTATAGCCAGCTGACGCCTTCTGTTAAGTTCCCGTAGTTCGTTCTCATAATGGCGTTCAATCAACTCAATCTGTCCACGTAACTCTTCATATTCATCTTCATTATCCACTGAGAAGGATGATACACTCTCTATAAGGCCTTTTGAGGAATGGGAGATGACTTCGAAAGGACAAGAAGATCTTTCTGGCAGTCCAAAGTTTTCTTTGCCATTTAAGGGAGCATGGTCAACACCAACAGTATCTTGATTCAGATCTATGACCATTTCATGTTCCCCTGAATTTTCAATTTTGTCAGACGCTGGGCAAGCATCGGTTCTAGTGGCATCACTTAGACCCAAACATTGATGGTTGCCTACTGGAATATTTTCACTTTCTGAACATACTGATCCCGTAATAGTAACCTCTGAATTCAATGAAACTTGAGAAGCCTGATCTTCTCCCATAAAAGATACAGGTGCAATAGAACTTGAAGGAGAGTACTCCGAACCACTCTGGTTATACATGAATTCTTCAAATCTACCATGTATGTTACCTTCACATCTGATTGGTGCAAAACATTCAACTGAGGAAGATTCTGCAGAGACAATTTGGTTAACTAAAGAGGATTCGTCATCTATCTTCACAGCCTCGGCAGTGAGAGCTGTAGCAACAGAATCTAACAATTTTTCCATTTGGTAGTGATCACCCTCATGCAAGCAATTCTCATCAGGAACATTTTCAGCAGGATCTTCATTTACACCAATGGTTTCATCAGCAGAATCGCCAGGATTCCACCCAGGTACCAGTTTCGCAATGAAGGTGTCAATCAAGTCAGCTATTTCTGTCACATCCTGATCAGAAAGATCAAGTTGCTCAATCATTTCATTTGCAACACCCAGAGATGTGTCACTGTCTAGATAAAAGTGGAAATGGATATTCCTTGCAGGGCCTGGAGGAAGAAAAAAAAAATCTCACTTGTGAACCATCTAGGAAAAACTAAACTATGAAGCTAGTAAAATGCCCAAATAATTTAAACTATCAACCAGAAAAGATCTGCCCACAAATAAATAGCTTTTAGCACAACTAGGAATTTATTACCTTCTTGGTCCGCAATGCGGAAATTTACAGATATCTTATTGTTATCTTTTTTCTTCCCTTTTAATTTGAACTCTTTACCACTCGTCGAGCTTCGCACTTCCAGGCTAGCCAAGGGCAGACTAGAACCAACTTTCTCTGTTTCAGAACCGGGTGGAATCTGGTACTCTCCATCACTATCCACAGATGAATATTCAGAGGAAGGACTTGGAACAACATTGACATCATTACAAATTGATGATATCTCATCATTGCCACTGGTGCCCCCCTCTTCCAATATTTCTTCTTTCTTGTATCCTGGTCCAGGCATGACAGATGTTGTGGGTTGGGTGCAATCTGTACACTCTTTGTACCCATCACACTGAAGGAAAGGATCCAACAAAAGCTCCTTTGCAGGCAATCTCTGGGGTGCTGCAACCAGACATTTTTCAATGAATGCCTTTGTTTGTGGATCTTTTATTTTATTCAGGGCAGCAGGCTTTATACCCTGAAGAAGGCAGCCAAATAATCATGTTATTCTTGAGCCTATTCACAAAGGAACTACTGAGTAAACATTAATCAAACATTTACAATAATTCTAAGGGAACTAAAAATGAAAATAATTTAACAATGAGATGACAGGAAAAGAACTTACGGATGTCACTTTTCTATAAATTTGAGCTGGATTATTGCATTCACTGTATGGATACTCAAAGGTCACCATCTCCAGCAGGCACATGCCAAAAGAATAGATGTCAACCAATTCATCATAGTCCTCTTCATAAAGCTCGGGAGCCATAAATTCTGGAGTCCCTGCAAATTACAATTGTTCAAATGAATGAAACCACACCACCTTTAGGGATCATACAATAAAAGAGCAATTTTATAAAAGTACTTAGTAACCTTACCAATGACACTATGAACATGTGCTTGCCGCATTATAGTGGCCAAGCCAAGATCCCCAATTTTGACCTCACCATGGTTACCATTAACAAAGATGTTATCACATTTCAAGTCTCTGTGAATAATAGGTGGATTGTGACTATGAAGATAGCGTAAACCCTGCAAAACTTGCCTTGCCCAACCCTTGACAGCCTTCATGTCAACGTGCTTGTGCTTCTTCCGATATCTGCTCACAGATGAAATCCAAACTCAGCAAACTTCAAAACTAAACTAGTGCAACACAAGAAGCATGCCCAGGGTTAGGGAAACAGAGAAGAACTAACTGTCTCAGAGTGCCTGACGTGAAAATCTCTGTTATGATGTTCACAGTCTTGTTTTTATCATCAATCCATGAATTGTAAAATTTGATAATATTTTTATGCCTCACAGTCTTCAACAAATGCACTTCAGAATACAGTCTCTGCAAATCATCAGGATTCTGTAAAAGATCATCAATCTTCACTTGGTTCCAAGCCACTTCTATTCCGTCAACTTCATCAAAGGCCCTATAGCTATTACTAGAATCAAGGTTAAACAAAACAGATAAGCTCTACAACTTTTAAACCAAACAATGTAACACCAGAGAATGATTCAAAACCCTGAAAAAGGAAGAGAAGGATACACAGTCTTGAAGGCGCCTTTACCCAGAACATCCGTATACTGAATAAATTTACACCACGGAAAAGCCATTAGAAGCTAAATAAACCAAAACAGATCTATTCCACGAGTGGAAGATAAGTAAATTTACTTGCCTAGGAGCAAAAATAAGAGCTGTTTTTAAATAGCACAGTAAAAAACATCCTGAACGATCAAAAACATAAAACAAACTGAAATCCAGCTAGCCTTGGAGAAATTACAATTAAATTAATGAAAGAACTCGTTTATTTTAAAATGGAGTATCATACTATCAAGAGACAAAAATCAAGTATATCTGAAATAAAGCTATCTAATAATAATATATCAAGGAAGTGAGGCCGCTAAAAACAAACCAGTGAAAGTGGAATGGCATATGTCGACCCTTGGAGAAATTACAATAAAATTGATGGAAGAACTCGTTTATTTTAAAATGGAGTAGCAAGATTCAAAAGACAAAAATCAAGTATATCTGAAATAAAACTATCAAATAATAATATATCAAGGGAGTGAGGCCGGAAAAAACAAACCGGTGAAAGTGGAATGGAAAATATTCAGGTCATCATATCAAACAGTGGTTTGTTTGGCCAGTGAAAGCAGGTAGCTAATATAGCTCCCACCAGGGTTCAAGTCATACCGAGTGACATGCTAGTGTTTGTACTCGCACTTGTGGATGCACACCAGCACGTGCAACAGTTGTTGGGGCCAGGTTTGAATCCTGGAAGTCTTTGGCAGAATAGATACCCCACTGGGGGCTGCTTAGCCAAAGGTAACTAAATTGAATAGTGCTAGTCTTTCCCCTACGATTCTAAATCTGGGCATGTTAACCTCATTTTTAAAAGAGGAAGATAGTTCAAAAAAGTTATTCAAATTGTCTGAAATAAAACCATCTGATAACAATATCAATGGAGCGAGGCACTAACGACAAATCAGTGAAAGTGGAATGGCAAAGATTCAGATTAGCGTCAATGCAGATATGCTTGCCCTCCTTGCTTACATAGGAAAAAGGGGGTTTTCTCTGATCGTTCTTTGGCTCCAGGATGTAACAATCTTGATGTACATGTATCTTGATTTATAATTTAATCTATTAGGCATTAAAAGAAAACAGCGGAATGAACCTCCTCAAATAGGATCGGAAATTCGACCCAAAGAAATGATGGCTGAATATGATTCTTAGGAAAAAAACATACTGATTGTAGAAGGTGACAACAGTGTATAGAAAAAAAACTTATAGCAGTGAAAACTACGGTAGAACACCCAACCAACTTCCAGAATTTGATTATGAAATTCCAACATGATTCTGAAAAAATCGCAAACAAAACATCCTTAAAATCATAAAAGTTTCATTACAGCAAACATGAAATTAGAAACACGGGCGAACCATAAAATCGAAAAGATTCATAACAGCAAGAAAACAAACAGAGATATAAAAACCTCAGGATATCTGCGGGCAATCCCAAGTGGAAATGTTGATAATCTTATGCAACAGCACATGCGTGTTTGAGAAAGATCATAAGTGCAGAATCACCACTGACTCTGCAAGGACATAAGTTTGTAAACCTATTTTTAAGAGACTTACCCGGCCATATCGCCCAGTTGGATCAACTTCCACAAAATCATTGTCATCAGGTGGCTCAGTTGTTGCAGATCCCCCTTCATTATCAACCTTAGTTTCCGGCATTTTGGAAAAGATCTAAATGCCAGGATTACGATCAACCCCTTACTAGCCTGGAAGCACTGCGCTAGTGAACCTCTTCGCTTCCTATACACTTACTGTGATCAGCAAACCCCGATGAAGCTGCAGAGACGATGCGATGCATAAAAAACAACGAAGGACGGCAGTAATCTTGTACAAGAACGGGTGTCCATGCCAACATCAGCCATCCTAACAGAAGCTCCAGACTGTGACATCCGGTCACCACACTGCCGATCGAAATCGAGCCAGTCCCGCCTTCCATGCTAAGGAACAGCCTTATTTTGACATTATATTGTAGGAAAGATGCAGAAAACGAACAATTTTTGAAGATGCAAGAAAAAATCTCATATGCCGACCTGCATGCAGCCCACGCCTACTCCATCCTTCATTATGGCACAGAGCACAAAAGAAATATCCCTTATCGATCCCCTAAGAAAAAGCTCCGAACAAAATTATCCCTGAATTTTAAAATTAACAAAGGTATCTCTCAACCTTCTTTAAATAGCAGCATAAATCCCGAACAATTCGTCAGCATGTTCCAATCCGCGAAGTTATCATGGATAACCAGCTAAAATAGAGCATTTATTCACAGCATTTAGGATAAACCCGGCAAATTGCGCAATATTTAGGCCAAACAGGCACATTCTTTGGGGCTATTTGACCCTGGCCGCGAGGTCCCCGATTTCGAACCCCATCGTCTCGCAGCAACGCCAAATTTTCCCGGGCCACGCTTTATTTAGAAGTCAATAGATATCCTTCCGCTTCCAAAAAACAAAATGATAAACACGAATCCAATCTTCTTTGAAGTTTGGAATCCACTTCTTTGGTGGTTAATACTCCAAATTTAGGTCGGCAATCCAGATTTCTTCATCCACGGCCACAATTCATCGAATTGCTTTTGCAAATTTGGTCCACAATTAGACGTTGAAAGGCAATTCGAAGGCTGTGAGAAATCCCCGAGCCAGAGAGCAGCCGGGCCGCCGTAAGATGCAAATCAGCATCAAAACGCCACGGAAAATGCAAAAGATTGGACGACAACCGTGCGGACCCGAACGGGGCCCGTGAAAGCAAGCCCCACGTTGGAATTTGCCTAACAGAATTCAAAATTGGAGGAAAAATCTATTTACCAACGCCAACGGCAATTCCAAACCGGTAAATACAGCAAATGCACTACGATCCCTGGCTGTTACGGCACCATCCCAACC
>JASDQU010508805.1:40987-59272 GCA_032191745.1 Picea mariana | reverse complement strand
CAGTCCCGCCTTCCATGCTAAGGAACAGCCTTATTTTGACATTATATTGTAGGAAAGATGCAGAAAACGAACAATTTTTGAAGATGCAAGAAAAAATCTCATATGCCGACCTGCATGCAGCCCACGCCTACTCCATCCTTCATTATGGCACAGAGCACAAAAGAAATATCCCTTATCGATCCCCTAAGAAAAAGCTCCGAACAAAATTATCCCTGAATTTTAAAATTAACAAAGGTATCTCTCAACCTTCTTTAAATAGCAGCATAAATCCCGAACAATTCGTCAGCATGTTCCAATCCGCGAAGTTATCATGGATAACCAGCTAAAATAGAGCATTTATTCACAGCATTTAGGATAAACCCGGCAAATTGCGCAATATTTAGGCCAAACAGGCACATTCTTTGGGGCTATTTGACCCTGGCCGCGAGGTCCCCGATTTCGAACCCCATCGTCTCGCAGCAACGCCAAATTTTCCCGGGCCACGCTTTATTTAGAAGTCAATAGATATCCTTCCGCTTCCAAAAAACAAAATGATAAACACGAATCCAATCTTCTTTGAAGTTTGGAATCCACTTCTTTGGTGGTTAATACTCCAAATTTAGGTCGGCAATCCAGATTTCTTCATCCACGGCCACAATTCATCGAATTGCTTTTGCAAATTTGGTCCACAATTA
This sequence comes from Picea mariana, assembly GCA_032191745.1. Lineage (NCBI taxonomy): Eukaryota > Viridiplantae > Streptophyta > Pinopsida > Pinales > Pinaceae > Picea > Picea mariana. Next base: position 58,598 of record JASDQU010508805.1, on the reverse strand, counting down.
GACGTTGAAAGGCAATTCGAAGGCTGTGAGAAATCCCCGAGCCAGAGAGCAGCCGGGCCGCCGTAAGATGCAAATCAGCATCAAAACGCCACGGAAAATGCAAAAGATTGGACGACAACCGTGCGGACCCGAACGGGGCCCGTGAAAGCAAGCCCCACGTTGGAATTTGCCTAACAGAATTCAAAATTGGAGGAAAAATCTATTTACCAACGCCAACGGCAATTCCAAACCGGTAAATACAGCAAATGCACTACGATCCCTGGCTGTTACGGCACCATCCCAACCWGGGCACCTTCTACCGCACATTCTCCTCGAGGTTCTTCTGCGTACGGTTCTTACTCCGATTCGGTATTGCCGGCCGTGCGTGCTTTTCACTTCAGAATTTTGCCGTTCTGCCGCCCWCCGGCTTTGCTTTGGTTTTCCCGAAACCCTAGTGTAACCGGATCACCGATTGCTGGTCGTTCGATCGCGCCAAGGAGCGGCGAGTTTAGGCRGCTTTCGGTGTAAGTATGCGCGGGAGATGTTGGAAAGACGGCGGGATTTCTTTTACGTAAAGGACGCCGAATGTAGAGAGAAGGGACCGTTTCTTTTACGCCATGGTAAAAGAAATCATCTCCCTTCTAGCCCCCACCTTAGTTTGTTTATAGTCCTATAAAAACTAGGGTTAGTTAAAAGGACTTAAAGGTGTTTGAAGTACTTTGATAAAGTATTCAAGAGATCCATCTCATCGAATCAACAGAAGTAATAAACATTGGTGAGCAACTAAGCTTCTAAGTTTCCCCAAGTTTGGTGGGTAGGTAACTAAGTTTGTTTGTGAAACTCTCTCATCTCATTTGTATCCCATTATCATACTAACATAGTTGGCACTTTAGTTGTCATGTTTTGTTTTGTAAGGTGTTTTTACTTATAATTGCTATTTATATAATATTACAAATTAATTGGTCAGAATCCATTTTTCAACCATTCTATTGTATTAGTTTCAAAATGTGAATATATTAATTCATTTTAAAATTCTAAAAGAAGTTTATATGGGAATAATTTATAGACATAACAAAATATTTATATAGATAATTACATTTTTATTTTTTTTAGAGATTTTAATTCATATTAATATTAGCCTTGGTCTAAATATTCTATGTTTTGGTTCTTTTTCGATCATATTATTTGTTCTGTTTTATCCGAAATCTGATGAGAAATTGTTGGATATACATATTTGAGTGGTTAAATTTGTATAATCTGAGTGCCCCATAGGTTTTTTAGTACAACGAACCCATTTATGCATTCGAAAATGCAATTTCAACAACAAAAAATTACGATTTTGTCCATATTTGTATTGCCGGATTCCGACAAAAAATGTCAACAGTAGAACGTTTAGACAACGCCTTAATACTGTTTATCTTATTCCTCGAATGGGGTGACAATAGATTAACTTGAACGAGAGCCCAAGTGTCAACCAAATGCTACCAAACCGGAGCACCTACAAGTTAATCGTCCTATACAAGACTAAGGTAGGTAAAGGCCCCTTCAAGGTGTGATTACTCCACCTTGCCCTTGCTCGATGGATTTGTTTATGATAGCCCAGGATAAGTACAGTGTCATTAAATTCACATTCAGTCTAAATTCAAGGGAAAATCACAGCTTAAGGAGGATGGCAAAGCTCAAACATTCAGACCCTAGTACTAGTTAGAACGAGGCTTGAGATGCATCGCATTTAGATATACCTTAAATGTTAGTCTATGTGTATGATTTGGTTATTGGGTCTATTTGGTTGTTGGTCCTGGTACTGGTTGTGAACCTCGAAACCATAACATCCATCATCAAAGCTCTATCCATTTGGCCCTCTATCTCTTCAACAAGGTTTATCTCTAATAGACTCAAGTGTTTAGTCATTCTCTAATTGTTAATATTCTTTTCCAAGGTGAATTCTGACTTTAGAAAGGCCAAGGTCGACGGTGGCAAAGAACTATCGCCCTTCACTCCCAACCAAGTTCATTCCTTCGAACAATTGTTTCATTTTTGCAACAATAATTCCACTCAATCCCGTTTCACTTCTACCTCAAGCCAATAATCAATCTGAAGGCAAGAGGGTTAGAGAAGGGAATCGATTTCAGTGAACAAGGCCAAAGTAACCAATCCAAATGGTCTGTAGGGTGTTACCACTACAAGAAGACACCCTAACGGGTTACTAGGGCTCAAGTTCACGCTAAGAAAGTAGTGACAAACTATCATTCCCGATTTTTAGAGAATATCAAGCAGGAGATGGATGCCATGGAGCATATCATTCACAATAAAATACAAGAGATATCTAAGATGCAATTGGAAGATGAATTCATGGATTGGGTTCTTGACCCTTGTTTCTCAAGGTCACGAGATACCAAAGTATTAAAATTAATTGAATTATATTGGCTTAACAAAGCCTTTGTCACACAAGTCATTGAAGGAAAAAAATAACAACAACAAGCCATCATCATGAATCTAAAGTTGCTTCATAGGAAGTTTGATGCAATTTGTAAGACAATTTTCAATCTGGAGATTGTAGTTTTAGACAAAACTCCAGTCCAAAATGATTCAATTAATGCAGCTAATCAGAAAACTACTCTAGAGGGCACCTCATCCAATCCCATACATATGGATGAGAAGGATGAAGATATGTTTGAGATTAAAACATGATAGCCCCTTCCATTGCTTTTCTCATATTTGCTTTGGTATACTTCCATAAGGCATTACACATATATATTTAGGCTTTATAAGTGTGGATGACCTTTAGTATGTTTGTTAGTCTTAAAGTTCTTTTAGTATGCTTGTTAGTATTAAGTTGAGAAAGATTCAGGTAAACAAATATAAATTATGGACTCAGATTCTTAGTATTTTCCTTACTATTATGTACTACCTGTTTTATCTAGTGGCGAGTAGCATTTTACTGTGATATATTAACAAGGAGGTCATTGCTAAAGTCTATGGAGGTTACATACCCTATCCCCCTCCTCTGGATTTGAACCTTACTATTATGTACTACCCGTTTTATCTAGTGGCGAGTAGCATTTTACTATGATATATTAATAAGGAGGTCATTGCTAAAGTCTACGGAAGTATACATAAGCTATCCCTGTCCTTTGGATTTGAATGTGTAAACTCCAAAAAAAAAAACACATATTTTTAACTATTAAACCCACTAAAATTATATATATCTTTAATGTACAACTTTATCTTTAAATTTTATAAATAATATTAATGTTATGATGGTGCTTGCAAAGTGATCCATCTATCTATATATAATATATAATCATCACTTAATTTAATACAATTTAGAAATCACATTAAACCATATTTACATTAAAAAGATTCGTTCTCCATTCTCTTTCCTCTTTCTTTAAAATTATAAGAATTGAAATAGTTGTGATATCAATCGGTAAAGATTGTGCATTTTCGTAAAAAAGTGTAAGATGCAATCTCTTTACAAGATAGATTTTGTATTTTTTTTTTTACATGTTTTTCATTTTATATTTTTTAATAAGTTAGATTTTTTTACTAAAATATTAATATTTATTATTTGTTGATAAGTTAAAATGTTTTTTTTTTTTTTTAAGTAAAAGGGGTGGTGCCTATTATATTACCATAATCAAAATACAAAAGTCAAGACTGTAAGTGATGTCAGCTGTCCCGCCTGAGCAGGAAACCGGGACAACTTGGCATCCATGTCCATGTGTCATACTGAATGCATAGTTAGCAAAATTTGACAGAGTTGATGTCCTGCCCGAAGGAAACCAGGACTCATAGTCGCAGCATGAAAGCTGGTTATTCTATCTAGTACTAAAACGACCTGGTAACTAGCTAATAAAAGGCAGAAAGTATAACAACAACACCTAGACCAGAAACGAGTTTTAAACATGAGGGAACCTCTGAGCCGAGCTGTTTGTCCTAGACCTCGGCGTGCCTCCACCTCGCAGGGAACGTGTAGGTGCGCGCACAAGTCGGACATTGCTTTTTTGCCGATGCTCTGGAGTGTGCCGCGAAGAACATGTCCATCCGCTGATCCATGCGTTCCAGGCGGAAGATTTGATCGTCTAACTTGTTCCTGATTTCAAAGACAAGATTAAGGTACCCCCAGTCAGCTACAGGTGGCTGCTCCATGCAATCCTCGCTGGTGGCCGCCTCCGCATCCTATGTCCTGTGTCGTCGATGCTCTCGCCCTGTCTCCTCCGCTTCTTTGGTGGGCTCGGGAGGAGCCTCCTCTTCCACGTAGCAAGGGGAGTAAGGCTTCTCCGTGGTGGCAATAGGGGGGTCGGACACCTTGCTGGCAGACTGACGCATGTTGTGGGTGCCAAAGCTCGTGCTCGGGTTCCAGTTCTCTGGTACCATGAACAGGGTGTGCCCAGGAGGGCTTGGCAGACCGCCTTCCGGTATGACCTCTTCCACGTACGCCATTGGAGGCGTACGTGGTCTGGTCTTTCGTCGCCGAGATGCAATCGCCATAGCCCTCTCGAATTTCTTCTTCTGTTTACGCCGAGACTCCGCCGCATACCAGGCCGCTCCCCGGCACGACCTCCCTCGAACTCAGGGCATGACGGGATCACTGTTAAAAAACCGAGTGTTGTCTGTGTCTGTCCAATTGCTTCGGAAGAAAGGTGGGGTTGTCGAGTGCAGTCGTTGAGCCAGAGAAGAAGGAGGGAGGCTGCCGCGACTCTGGTTCGCCTGAGAGACAAAAACTTCTCGGAGCAATTTGTTGTGTGATGTCGTTACCCAAACAATGAGCGCAGTTATCAACACAATCGTCATAGCCGTAGCATTAAACCTCGCCATTAAGCTCTGCTGGGTAGTGCTCTGGTGAGGGGTACCCTTCGCTTGCGCGAGGGGCCTCATCGCAAGGTTTCGCCTGCTCGAATGCATGTGGGTTAATGGCCGAGGTGATACGAGTCGGTAGATGCATTAAAGCTGTGTCCCAGCTCGTTCCCACATGGCACTATCGCGCCACTTGTCACCCCATCCGGGGAGTGAAGATCATTTCTGGCTAAGGCTTGACACCAAGTGAGGATCTCTGGAGCTGGTGAGCCAGGGCCCTCCCAGTTTAAGTGTTCCTCCCCCTGTTCCACTGCTTCGTTTGCTAGTCGATCGGCTACTCTATTCGCGTCTCTTTTCACATGGGAGGTAGTGATGGTGAGATGCGACTGGAGGTGGTGACTGAAGTCTGCGAGTAGGCTATAGAGTCTCCAGCTTGGAGAGATTTTTTCAGGGTCGCAGCCGTGGATGATTCTGGTGGCTAATCTTATGATGATTTGTGAATCTCCTTCTAGGATTATCCTTTGATGACCTTTGTCGATGGCCGTTTGGAGTCCTCGCAAGAGTCCTGTAAGCTCGGCTACATTGTTGGTTGTATCACCGATGAAACCTGCGTCCAGACCTAAGATTTCCCCGCCTGAGTTCCTGAGCACTGCCCCATATCCCGCTGGTCCTGGGTTGCCTTTGGAGGCTCCGTCGAAATTTACTTTGATGAAGTGTGCTGGAGGGGGAGTCCAGGTGGTTGGGCTGGTGGGTTGTCCCGTTTGGCTTTTGGCTGGCACATGGTTGGTCAGGATGGGCCGCCAGTTTTGTAGGATGGTCTGCTCCTCAGGGCTGCACTGCCAGTCTTTCTCTGTCCAGGATTTGCTTCTGACTGTTTCTATTATTTGAGATTTGATTTTTGCCCAGTTGGCTTCAGGGAGGGACGGTTGAGAGTGGAAAATGCGCTTGTTTCATTCTTTCCAAATTTTCCAGAGGGTGAATCCTGGCAGCAGTTCCCATATGAGATTTAGTATGGGGTTGTTGAATGAGATGTTGTCCCAATTCTCAATTGTGCAATTGATGCTGCTTCGGTTTCGATTGGATTTGCGCATGATTTGCGCTCCATAATCCCAGATCTGTTGACTATAATGGCATTCATTGAAGAGGTGTTCTTTGCTTTCCTCCTGTAGTGAGCAAAGAACGCAAATGGAGGGTCCAATGAAGCCTCTCTTCCTTAGATTGTCCCAAGTTAGAGCTCTGTTGTGCACTACTAGCCACAGAAAGGTGGAGACCTTGGGCCAGAGGGCGGAATTCCAGACTTTATTCCAGATGGGCTTTGTTCTTGGATCTGGTTGGTTTGCTTGCAGTGAGTAAGCTTCCTTGATAGTGAAAGTGCCAGCTGTGGTGTACCCCCACCTTAGGATGTCTGGTCCCTCTCTATACAGTATTTTCCTACTGGCGGCTTGAGATTGCCAGCTCTGCAAGTCGATGGTTTCGGGGATCCCAAGCGCTTGATGTGAGGTCTTCCATTGGCGCCACCTTTGATGCGGAGTTTGTGACATCCATAGTTCCTTGACTTTGGGAAGGGCGTTTTGGTGGAGGGCTCTTTTGAGAGTCGATAGCTCTTCCATTGTGTCCAATGGCTTGAGTTGCTGCCAAGAGTCTTTCCAGAATAGGGCACTTTCTCCGTCTCTTATCTCCCAAAAGGCGTGGTGTTGAACCAGAGTGCGATTGTGCCAAGCGGTGTTCCAGATGTTGGAGCCTTGTATGTGGTTGTTGATTCGGATTAGCTTATCTTCCGGAGTGTGTGGGGCATATTTCCTTTTCCACAGTTGTACCCAGGTGGCTGCAGGGTTCTTTAACCATCTCCACCAGATTTTAGCTCCCATTACTTGGTTCAGTTTCCCTGGGTCTCTAAGCCCCAGTCTGCCTTGACTTTTTGGAGTGCAGAGCTTATCCCAATTGACTAATGCCCATTTCTTGTTTGGTTGGTGGCCGTTCCAGAGAAAATTCTGCTGCAAGGTTCTGATAGCTCTGATGACTTTTTTGGGAGCCGCCAGAGCAGTGAAAAGATAGGTGGGCAGTGCTTGTAAAACTGATTTGAGGAGAACCAACCGGGAGGCAATATTGAGAGGTCTGAAAGTCCAGTTGTGAAGCCTGTTTGAGATGGAAAGGAGGAGGTTGTCCCAGGAGATGGCGGAATCCATTGCTCCGGTGAGAGGAACACCGAGGTAGTTGGACGGAAGGGAGCTCCGGGGTATCCCCAGAAGTCTAGAGATATGGCGTTGGACAGAGGGCGGGGTGTTGAAGAAGTAGAGTTTGGACTTGTCCAAGTTGAGCAACATGCCGGAGGACTCAGTGAAGTCTGAAAGGATGGAGTTGAGTTTTGAGGCCTCTTGGACAGTGGGAGAATTCAAGAGGAGAGTGTCATCTACAAATTGACTGTGTGAAGGTCCTGGCTGAATGTTGTGCAAAGGTAGGCCTTTGAGGGAACCGTTATTTACTGAGGCTTTGATGTAACGCCCCAAACCTTCCGCTAAGAGTATAAATAGAAAAGGGGAAAGGGGGTCCCCCTGCCGGATTCCTCTAGATGGCGAGAAAGGTTTTGATGGGACACCGTTCACAAGGTTGGAAAAGAAAGTGGAGGAGGTGAGATTCATGACCCAACTTACCCAATCCTGATCAAAGCCAAAGGATTCTAGGACAGCTCTGATATATTGCCAGCTAGCCAGATCAAAGGCCTTTGAAAGGTCAAGTTTGATAAGCATACCTGAAGTTCTTGAAGTTTTGAGGGAGTGTATGATCTCATGTGCCAGAATGACGCTGTCCATGATCTGTCTTCCTTCTACATACCCTGACTGCTCCTTGGATATGAGGAACGACAGGATGGCCTTGACCCTGGTGGCGATAACCTTCGTTATAACTTTGTAGATGACGTTGCAAAGGGCTATTGGTCTGAACTGTTTGGGATTGGTGACTCTTTCTTCCTTCGGAATGAGGGTGAGGAAGGTGGCATTGAGAGCTGAAAGTACCAGGCCTGAAGCTCTTGACTCCTCGATTACTTCCCACACATCCTGTCTGACCAGATCCCAACAATGGTGAAAGAAGTCCACGGTGAACCCATCCGGACCTGGGGCTTTCCCTACTGGCATGGCTTTTACTGCTTGGTCGACCTCTTCTTGGGTGATGGGCCGAGTCAGGGCTGCATTCTGCTCTGGTGTGACTAAAGCCGATATGTGTCCTGTTACCCTCCTGATTGCTTCCGTTCTGTCCTTCTGCGGTTCCGTAAGGAGGTCTTGATAGTAGTTGAGCAGTTCCTCCTCTATTTTGGAGTGCTCCCTAATTAAGTTACCCTGGCTGTCCTCGAGGTGAGTGATCCTGTTGATATGCCTTTTGTGCATCATAGCTCTGTGGAAAATTTTGTGTTCTTTTCCCCTTCCTTGAGCCATTGCAGCCTGGATTTATGCTTCCAAAGGATTTCCTCTTGCTTCCTTCGTTCTTCCAATTGTGCTTGAAGCTGTTCTTCTTCCTTCATTAGTTCAACGGTTCTGGCTCCAGAGATGAAGATTTTTTGGATCTCCCCTAGTCTGCTTTCTATGTCCTTTATGCTTTGCAGTATATTGCCAAAGTTGTCTTTGTTACATTGTTTTAGCCTCTGCATGAAGTTTTTTAGTCGCTGCTGAAATCTGTACATGCATGAGCCATGGTCTATTGCCGCTTGTTCCCACCAGGATTTGGCTAGTCGCTTAAAGTCCGGGTGTTCTAGCCAAAATTTCTCGAAGCGAAAAGGTTTGTATCTGGGAGGTTCGCCCAAGTCCATTTGCAGAGCCAGGGGCCAATGATCTGAGTTTGCTCTTGGTAGGATGAGGCTTTCCAGATGAGAGCCTGAATCCATTATTTCCTCAGTTACCAGGAAGCGATCTAGTCGGCAGGCAATGTGCTGGTTACCCGATCTGCGATTGGACCAGGTGAAGGTGCCATTGCTATTCTCAATGTCTACTAATTTTAACTGATCAATGAGAGCTTTAAACTTACCGCTGTCTTGCTCAAGTCTTTTGATGCCTCCAGTTTTTTCCTCCAGTGTCAGGATCATGTTGAAATCGCCTCCTAAGATCCAGTTCGGGGTTGCCGCCAAGGTTTTGATCAGCTCAAGTCGTTGCAGGAATTTGTCTTTGTCCTGGGCGTTGTGTGGCCCATAGACATTTGTGATGGCTCCTTCCTGGTTCGTGCCCATTACTTCAAAGTGAGCGGTTATGGTACCAATTGTTGTGAAGGGTTTACTAATAATCACATTGGATGGATTCCATAAGATAGCTAGGCCGCCTGAGGCTCCTATGGAATCTATTGTTATGGAGTTGCAGTCTCGCCATATACGCTGAGAGATTGTTTCGGCTTCTGCTCCTCTACATTTGGTCTCCTGGAGCAGCAGTATATCTGGTTTCTCTGCCATTATGCAATCTCGGAGGATCCTTTGTTTGGATCGACCATTCAGTCCTCTAATGTTCCATGTGATAATCTTCATCATTAAGAGGGGGGTGCTGAGTGGAGGTATCCCTCCGAAAGCTTGTGTATCTGGCCTGAATTTATCATGAGGTTGTCGGCTTCCCTGATTAGCTAGTGTGTCGTTTTCCTTCCCCTCCTTTTGTTTTCGCGAAGGACTCATTTCGTGCCAGAGTTCGAGTCCATTGCTATGCCCAGGCATGCAGTGGATCCTGCAGAGGAATTGAGAAAGACCTTGTGCACCTTGCGAAGTTGTTCTTCAGGGAGGGCCTGCAGGTCCTTCTGGTTCAAAGCCTCCTCCAGCTTTTCTAGATCTATCCCTGCCAGATCCCGATCATCCAACAACATTGGGGTATCCCCATCGCCTTCTCCTCTTTCTTCTATTGGGGTCTCACCAGTGTGCGGATTAAGGTCAGGATTCGAGCCTTTTGTTTGCTGTTGCTGGGGATTTTTGTGCGGGTTCTGGACTTCCTCTTCCTCTAGTAGCTGCTCCAGGATCTCATAAGAGTTCTTCATGGCAATGTTTTGCCCGACTGTCATGGTCTGCTTCTTTGATGGGTTTCTCCTTTTTGATGTTACTGTGGTGTATCCGTCCTTCTGCAGGGTTTCGGTTGGTTTTGCAGCTTGCTTGATGATGGGGCAATCTCGGTAGAGATGGCCATGTTCGTGGAATCTTCTGCATCTGAATGGTATATGCTCGTAATCCAAGGTTTGTTGCCAATCCTCATCCTGATACTCGAGGGTTACCGCCTCCGGGAGTGCTTTGGATATGTTCATGTACACGCAGATCCTGACATATGAGGTGTACTTTCGTTGCCTTGTGGCTTCAGAGGCTTTCACATATTGTCCAAGGGTATTGCCTATACCCATTAAAATCTCCTCCAACCATAACTCTTGCGGCAGGGAGTACAGGCGTATCCATACAGGGGCCATGGTGAAGTCCTCTTTGTCAGGGCTAAATCTTTCAGTCCAAAAGCGGAGGAACAGCCCCGCTGAGTTGAAGAAGTATGGCCCGTTTTCAAAGATTATGTCTTTGTCTTCTAGATTGTATAGAATGATTGTGAAGAAGCCCTTGGAGCTGAGTTGCAGCTCATAATCCCCCTTGGGATGCCACCAATATTTGATCCATTTATGGAGGTCCCTTTCTGCCGGCCAAAGCCCCAGAAATTTGCCGATTAGGGCGTGCTCTCTCATAAATTGCATATGCTCTCCAACCCGGGTTGAGCTAATGAGATATCTTGGCAGCTTCTCCATTTGCGGAATACACTTGCCTRGTTCCCAGCTCCGTGGTGGCTTTGGTTGTGAGGTTCCTGCTTCAGTTTGCATCTCTGCTCTAAGGCCCTGTTCCCTGGCTAGCAGYTGTTCTCGCACCTGCGACGRCGGCTCGAAGGTAGGTCGCGCTGTTCTGGCTCCTGGTTTGTCATTGGCCGCTACATTGTGGTATGAGGGGGGTTTCCCCCCCTCCGCTGCTTCCATACCCTTGTGACAGTGGAGGCCGAGTGGTCGTCTGAGGCTCTGGCTGGGTTTTGCGAAGGAGGTCTGTGCTTGAGATCCGTCAATCTGCCTTACGAGGAGGCTAGGGTTTTGCAGACCCTAGCTTATTTTCTCCGTTGATAAGTTAAAATGTTTGTTTTAAAGATAATTTAAATTTAAATAAATACATTTTTTTTTAAATAAATCATAATTTAAATAAGAATTGAAATAGTTGTGATATCAATCGGTAAAGATTGTGCATTTTCGTAAAATTTAAAAAAAATAAATAAGATGCAATCTCTTTACAACATAGATTTTGTATTTTTTTTAATTGTTTTTTTATTTTATTTTTATTTTTTAATAAGTTAGTTTTTTTCACTAAAATATTAATATTTATTATTTATTGATAAATTAATTTATTATATATTAATAAGTTAAAATGTTTGTTTTAAAGATAATTTAAATTTAAATAAATAAATATATATATTTAAATAAATCATAATTTAAATAGATTTATGAATTGGTTTTTAAATTTTTAAAGATGATTAAATGTATTTTTATATTAAAATTAATAATTTCACAAATATAATAATTTTAATAAAATTGGAAAAAGTCAAAATATATTAAATATTTAATCATCTTTCTAAATAATTATATAAAATATTCAACCAAATTTCAAAAATCTTAAAAATATATATAAATATAAAAAACTAAAAATAAAACAATTTTTTTTAATAAATAAAATCTTAAAAATATATATAAATATAAAAAATTAAAAATAAAACATTTTTTTAATAAATATTGATTTAATTTTTTTAATATGAAAAACTAATTTGATTAATCTTTATATTTGTATTTATTTAAAAACAAGCCTCTTCCCCATTGAGAGCATGGCTATGACTAGATACCTAATGTATAAGAACAAATTAAAACATGGAAGACAAGAGGCTTTCTAAAATTGCTTCAAAATCTAGTCATAACTACTATCGACTCAAGTCAGGATGGCATAAAGATGGGAAATCATAGAATACACCATTTTGCAGAATAAAGATGCTATTAAAAAATTGGTCAAATCAAAATTTAAGGAGAAAATGGTGGTGTGATAAAAAGTTAGAGGGAAAAAAAAAATTAAAATATTATAAAGATGTAATCAACCCTAATCTAGAAGATCAAAATTATCTATCTTAATATTTGTAAGAAATATAAATAGTGATTAGTAATAATGAGTTGTTAATATTATTTAAACTTTTTAATTTTTTTTATATATATTTGTAAGAGATATAAATAATGATTAGTAATAATGAGTTGTTAGTATTATTTAAACTATTTTAATTTTTTTTTATATTAATATGAAGTATAGAAGAGAAGTGAGATGTATTATATAAATAATATAGATATAAATTATAATATAATTTGATTTCGAGGGTTAGTTTCAAGTTGTTATGAGTTAAATATGAGATTTTTTTTTCTTGATTTTTTTAGGTTCATAATCAAGATTGTTCGTTTACCTCATTTATCCTAAATACTACCCTCGGAATGAGAAAAAATACTTAATTAATCGTTTACTTCATTTTCCCTAAATACCATTTTGGAAGGAGGGGAAATACCTTCTAATTAAGATGAACCATTTACCTTATTTATTGTAAATACCATCCTCGGACTGAAGAGAAATATCCTATAAATACCATTTTTGGAATGAAGAGAAACACCCTATAAATATCATCATAGGAATGAAGACTCAAGAGAAATATCTTATAGATTTATTTCCTAAATACCATTCTTGAAATGAGGAGAAATATTATATAATCAATAATTTATCTCATTTATCTTAAATACCATTCTCCAAATAAAGAAAAATTTTAAATACCCTATATACATTTTTAAAAATACATTATAGATAATTATAATATATACAAAATAATAAATAAAATATATAATACAATTTAATATTAATAAATTAAATAATTAAATAATATACATTTGTCTCTAAGATGTCAGACAATCTGTGACAGAATGTACTATTAAGACACTCAATGATGTTAAAATCATTAAAAATTTGCATAAACAAAACTAACAAATAAAATAAATAAATAACATACATTTATTTTATTTTATATTTTATATCACTTTAAAATTAATTTCTAAATGCATAAAATCATAAATTTCCTACAAATACATAACTCATCGCCCCAATTTCCTACAAAATAACTTATGGTTCCAATTCAAGAAAACTATAACATGCTACTTTATTTGAGATTTTGAAAAGGTAAAGAATTAGAATGAACTCAAGAGAACTATAACATGCTACTTTATTTGAGATTTTGAAAAGGTAAAGAATTAGAATGAACCCTCAGAATTTGTCATAACTCATGGCTCCAATTTAAGAGAATTATAACATGCTACTTTATTTGAGATTTTGAAAAGGTAAAGAATTAAAATGAATATGAGAATTTGTTGTTTGTTAGATGGTTGAAAAGTTATATATTTTAAAATTTTTATTTTATTATTTATATTAATAGAAAAAAAATATCAATTAATTGGATGTAAGTTGATTGGTTAAAAGAAAATATTGTTCTCCATTCAAATTTTGTTATACAACATGTTAATTCTTAGTGAATCAATTATTATTGATATGTTAGATTTGATTTTAAATTATGAAAAGATATATTCCATACCAAATCCAAAAAACCATATTTTTTTTGTTAATTTAAAAAAAAAAATATTAATTTTTTTAAATTTAAATTTAAAATATCAAATACAATTTCAACAATAAAAATTTTTTATTTTGCTCATATTTATATTGCCCGATTCCAACAAAAAATGCCAAAAGTAGAACGTTTAGACAACGTTTTAATACTATTTATCTTCTTCCTCGAATGAGGTGACAATAGAGTAGCTTGGACGAGAGCCCAAGTGTCAACCAAACGCTACCAAACCGGAGCACCTACAAGTTAATTGTCATATACAAGACTAAGGCAGGTGAAGGCCCCTTCAATGTGTCATTACTCCACCTTGCCCTCGTTTGATGGATTTGTTTATGATATCCCAGGAGAAGTACAATGTCATTAAATTCACATTCAGTCTGAATTCAAGGGAAAATCACAGCTTAAGGAGGATGGCAAAGCTCAAACATTCAGACCCTGGTACTAGCTAGAATGAGGCTTGAGATGCATCACATTTAGATATACCGTAATGTTAGTCTATGTGTATGATTTGGTTATTGGGTTGTTGGTCCTGGTACTGGTTGTGAGCCTCGAAACCATAACATACATCATCAAAGCTCTATCCATTTGGCCCTCTATCTCTTCAACAAGGTTTATCTCTAATAGACTCAAGTGTTTAGTTGTTCTCTAATTGTTATATTCTTTTCCAAGGTGAATTCTGACATTAGAAAGGCCAAGGTCGACGGTGGCAAAGAACTATCATCCTTCACTCCCAACCAAGTTCATTCCTTCGAACAATTGTTTCATTTTTGCAACAATAATCCCACTCAATCCCGTTTCACTTCTACCTCAAGCCAATAATCGATCTGAAGGCAAGAGGGTTAGAGAAGGGAATCGATTTCAGTGAACAAGGCCAAAGTAACCAATCCAAATGGTCAATAGGGTGTTACCACTACAAGAAGACACCCCAATGGGTTACTAGGGCTCAAGTTGATGCTAAGAAAGCAGTGACAAACTATCATTCCTGATTTTTAGAGAATATCAAGCAGGAGATGGATGCCATGGAGCATATCATTCACAAGAAAATACGGGAGATATCTAAGTTGCAATTGGAAGATGAATTCATGGATTGGGTTCTTGACACTTGTTTCTCAAGGTCATGGGATACCAAAGAATTAAAATTAATTGAATTATATTGGCTTAACAAAGCCTTCGTCGCACAAGGATCAAAGCCCACCCCCATGTCCTTCAAATTTTTAAACAAAAATTTTGACCTCCTCTCGCTGTGAGCTCGCACGCGAACCAAGTCTCTCGCCACCATGGAGGCGTTGGGCTCTTCTCAGGTTCCTCCCCCTCCGTCTCCCCCAACAACCGAGGACGCTTTCAATTTGTTGTTGGGTTCTCTACCGAAAAAGAAGAAAACTGAAGCCCCTAAGTTCGTGAAAAAGCTAGATGATATTCTATAAATCTCCCTCCCCCCCGAGAGACCGATCCAGGTCGCCTTGTCACTGGTGGATCGCGCCCTTGTGGGACAGTTCACTGGCCTTTGGCCCTCACCAAAATCAACAGAGAACTGGGTGGTCAAAAATTGGACGCCTTTGATCAAGAATAATGTAACCTCGTACTTCTTGGGGAGAGGCTTCTTTTTGTTCGAGTTCACTGCAAAAGAGGATAAAGATCTGATATTTCATAATGGGCCCTATTTCATGGGCCCTCAGGGCTTGTATCTCAACAAGTGGATGCCGGATTTCGATCCAGAAGTGGACGTTCCTACGGCTGTCCCAGTATGGGTTAGGCTACCGAACTTCCTAGTGCACTGCTGGAATTGGGACTCTTTGCAGCACATAGGCAACACCTTGGGTAAATTTATTGACCGGGCAGACAATAAGGACCAATATGACTGTGCCCAAATATGCATCAAGGTTGATCTAGAGGTGGGACTCCCAGAGGCCATAAAAATCAATGTTGGCAGTTGGACTCATGTGCAAAAACTAGATTACGAGAAGCTTCCTTTCAAGTGCCAAAAATGCCATGTTTACGGACACTTTGCCAGGGGTTGCCCAAGTAATGGAGAGAAGGATAAAGAGAAGGAGGAAGGATGGAACCAGGTTAAGCGGACAAAGATCTCCCATAAAACCCCCAAATCCGGAGTTCCAAATGTCAAAGGCCCTCAGTCGGCTTCTGTTCAGCAAAGCCCTTCCCTGAACGGTCAAGCAAACAAATTCGGGCCCTTAAGCTCAGCCCTAGAAGAAACCCAGGAGGTCGAAAAACAAAAGACACTGTCCCCTGTCAAAGGGGCACTCATAGGCTCGAGGACAGGGGAAAGTGCCTCATAAAGCCTCAAGGAAAAACAAGCAGAAGTTGAAGAGGAGGAACAAGACTCGGAGGAATTAGAGGAGGAAGGAGAAATAGGGGACACACAAACCTTGGCCAGAAGATCGGCAAGAGGCCGAAAGTCTGCCCGAGATAAGAGAGATCAGGAAACCTACAAAGATAAGCTTCAAGGCAGCCAACAAACCCTTGAGAAACTTTTGGCAAAAACCCGGAAGATAACAAGGAATCAGACTCAGGGCTCCAAGGGAGCTCAACACACTCAAAAAAGTAAGTGATGAAGGTTGTCTCCTGGAATTGCAGGGGTATGGGGAACAAAGTGAAAGAAGAAGCCGTGAGAAGCCTCATAAGGATAGAAACCCCAGACATTCTATTAATCCAGGAGACAAAAATGGAGGACAAATACTTCCTCCAAATTAGTAAGAAATTTTGGAATAAAGGTGGAGGGATGGCCGTCTCTGCTCGAGAAGCCTCGGGTGGGTTGGGCTCTCTTTAGAACAACAGCAAGTACTCGTTGGTCACTGAGACTATAAATGCTCACTGGTTATAATTGAAACTCCAATATCTGGACACAAAGGAGGTCTTCAGTCTCTTCAATGTGTACGTCCCAGTTAATGTAGGGAAAAAAAAGGCATGTGGGACTCCATCATAAATCTGGCAAAAATGGAGAATCTGGAAAACGTCATCATCGCTGGCGACCTCAATGTCACATTGCTTTTGTCACAGAAGCGAGGATGCAGCATTGTCAAGAGTCCGACAAGGGAATGGGTGGAGGACCTCATGCAAGATTGGGATCTGCTCAACATCAAGCCCTCCAATGGTAGGTTCACTTGGTCAAACAAAAGAGTTGGTCCTGGTCATATTGCTGCAAGACTAGACATATTTCTCATTCAAAGTTCTTTCCTCCTTTTAGGTTTAGAGGCTAGAATGCATATTCTCCCTTGCAATGTTTCAGACCATAAACCTATCAAGCTTGAACTCCTGGCCCAAAAAAACCTAGACCCTATACCTTTCAGATTTAGCCCTTTATGGATCAAGGACCTGGATTTCATGAATAAGGTAAAGGAAAGTTGGAGGTTGCCTGTCAAGGGATATTCCTTCTTCGTCTGGGAGGAAAAACTCAGAAGAGTGAAAGCGGTCCTGAAAAGTTGGGCCAAAACTCTCCCTAATCCAACTTCTGAAAGAAAACAAGTCCAAGTTAGTCTTGAGCTCCATCAACTACAAACGAAACGCATAGAAATCACAAAAGAAATTATGGACAGGGAGGCAGACTTACAACAGAAGTATCATAAGGCATGCCTGTCAGAGGAAGAATATTGGAGACAAAAACCTCGCAGCATTTGGCTTAAAGCGGGAGATAGGAATACCTCCTTCTTCCACAAACAAGCCCAAGTGAGAAGAATTTTTAACTCCATTTTAGAAATCAAAGAAGATTCCACAACCCATAAGGATTTCATCAACATCAAAAGGGAAACATCCTCTCATTTTAAAAACCTTTACAATGAGGAAGGGGAGAGGGCCCAGAACACCAAGTTTCTTGATGTGGTACCTTCAAAGATCACCAATAGGATGAATAAGATACTGGAAGCTAAGGTCACTAAAGAAGAAATTAAGGCTCCTCTCTTTGACATGGAGCCCGATAAAACCCCCAAACCAGATGGGTTTACTGCCAGATTTCTCCAAAATTGTTGGCAGATAGTCGAAAAGGATCTGCATAAACTAGTTCTGAAATCCCAAGCCTGTCAGAAAATTGGGGGCAATACTAATTCTGCCTTCCTTGCCCTCATCCCAAAGGAAAAGGGAGCCAACGCCTTCAATAGATTTCACCCTATCTCTCTTTGTAATATCGGTTACAAGCTGATAACAAAGGTGATAGCCAACAGATT